>LPNX010002605.1:6509-33814 GCA_001517045.1 Pseudotsuga menziesii
GCACCACCACTTTCACAAACACAAACACAGACAGTTACGACAGAGCGAGCTGGACTTGGACATAGCAGTGGCACTACTATTAGTAGAGGATGCCAGACTCTAGCTTCTTCTTCTTCTAGAGGACGTCAGAGTGTAGATTCTCCTTCTGTTAGAGAACATCAGAGTCTGTTGCCACCCGTAGGGCCTTCTTCAGCTAGAGGAAGAGCCATTACCAGATCCATCAACTTTTCTCGTAAAAGGGGCAGAGGGAATCACTAGTTTGTTTTATTTGATTTCATTGTACTATGTAGTATGTAGATCTTGGTTGACACATGACTCATGATGATGAAATACATTTTTATATTTTTTTATAATATTTTGAGGCTCTAGAGTCAGTACATTCATTACTACTCAAGAGTCGGCACATGATTTAGTATTGATGTATGATATATCATTAGACATCTTATACATCATATATATATATTTTCTTTTCATATTTATGTGGCAATCTAAGTCACCTGACACGAGGACACGAGACACGAAGAACACGAAAATACGAGAGTCCGACACAAACACAGTGACCCTCAGAATCAGGACACGTAGGACACGTTTTATATATATATATATATTAAATATATTAAAATTTAAAAATATAGACATATAGATCCAAAAATATTTAGAAACTAGAACATTTACAAATATTCAATAGAAATTAGAATGAAAACACAATAATGATTACACATTTGCCATTCACAAATCACGATTCACAACACATTTGTCATTCACAAATCACAATGAGAGTCGAGACACATAGATGCATGTCGAAACCATATTTCTCATTAAGTCATCAAAATCAAAATGTATACATATATGTCAGAATGCCACTGGGCACTCGCAAATGCCAAATAGACTAATAGTAAATACAAAAAGGGGTGCATCAAGATGGGAGAACCTCATATGTCAGTAGTCCTCCTCCATGCCTGAATCAACATACTCATCACTGCCACTGCCCCGATCCTCATCCTCCTCCCCCTCCTCCTCCTCTCTGCCCATCTGACGATCTGCATCTGCTACTATGGAGGATGACCCCTCTATACGATCACTATCATCAAAAGTGACCGGCTCTAGCACTGGATCATTAACATCCATGTTAGCTAATGCCAACTCAGTATTGTTGTCCAAATCCATATCATCAAGAAAGACATCCCACATCTTTGTCTTTCCCTTCACCCACTCCTCCCTCTTCCTATAAATAAGACGAAGGTTGGAGTGCACATACACCATCGACTCTGCCCTGGACTGCTCAAGCCTGCTCTTCTTCACACTGTACAAGTTCCCATATGTGCTCCAATTCCTCTCACAACAAGAGGATGATGGAACTTGAGAGATGGCCCTCAAGACTAACTTCTGTAGAATAGCGGATGTTGCCCCATGAGTTACCCACCAAGCATAGGGTTTCTTACCCCCCTATCTCTAGGCACATCATAGCCTCCAAATCTCCCAGTGCCAGTGGAAAAATCTACAAATCCCTCCTCCACCTCCTCAAGCATGTCGCTATCCTAAAATAACCGTCTAAGTACTATCTTCCTCCCATGTGCAATCTCTGCATCCATGTGAGGAGGGACTCTGTGTGAGGCCGCCAATCCACCAGTGAGCCACTTGTGAGTGTAGAACTTAGGGTTCAAGGAGTGGGCCAACCAATGCAAAGGTGTGCAATTCCTTTCCCACCTGGAGATAAGAATATCCTGAATAATGGTCCATAAGTTCTCTGCCGATGTCCCATACTCGGGACACTCATTCTCCATGACAATGGACCTCATGGACTCATACATGGAATCCCACCCCTCATAAACCTCTGCTAGGATGGGCTAGTCCGTGTCTGCAAACCGCAACAAAGAAATGATTGGCTCCATGATCTTAATGCTAAGATCTACCGTGTCCCACCAACCATCATCTAACACCCTGTCCTTCACCTTCTATGAAGCAGCCTGATCCGTCTTTCTCCAAAAATCCCAAAACTCTGAAATCACCATGGACCCAAGAGCGGTTTTGACCTCCCTCAACCTCTTGACCATGATGAATAAGGAAGCAAACCGAGAATCTGAAATCTTCAGCAATGAAAGTTGTGTGTATTGTTTCTAGATGGTGAGGGAATTTGTGTGATTTTGTACAAAGTTACAGATATGGCGTGCATCCTCAATAAGGTTGCCAATCCATGTCACATCCGAAGCAATGGATTTCAGTGCTAAATTCAAGGAATGGACAATGCAAGGTGTCCAAAAAACCTGTAAGAGCAATAAAAGCATGTATCAATGACTCTACAACACTAACATTGCAATGACCAAATTCAAACAATGAGCAAATTAGAAATGAAAGGTATCCAAAATGAACATACTTGTGGATATTTAGCTTCCACAATCATTCCAGCAGCCTTGCAAACGGGTGCATTGTCCGTGATGATTTGTACACACGAATCAACACCTACTTCAATGGTTTTGATAAAAATATCACCCATAAATTGTACATCCTTGTATTTCCCAAGAGAATCCACCGCTTTCAAGAACAACGGTCCATTTTGGGAAGATACCATAAAATTGATGAGTGGATGGCGTCCGGGATCTGTCCATCCATCAGAAACAATACTCACACCGCATGAGGGCCATGTTGTTCTAATTGGCTCAAGTATTTTATCTACCTCCTTCTTTGCTTTAACCAACAATGTGGTTCTAAGCTTCTCTGAACTAAGAGGCACATAACCACTTGGAGCTCATTCCAAGATAGTTCGAACCGTTTCAAAATACAATGGTGATCGTGCAACATTGAATGAGATCGAGTTGAGGTAGACGAAAAATGCAATGGTAAGGTCTACCTCTTCTCGCGCCTCTTGTTGGAAAATCCTATCCATTGGACCACCTATAGATTGCCTCTTGTTTGATAAGTATCTCCATGCCCATGAATGCTAGGTGCAAATGGAGTCTTGGTGCTAGAGGACTTCCTCAAAAATAGAAGAGGATCATCCCCTTTTTTCTTGCTTGCTGCTGCCACCTTCCCTAAGCGAACATGATCCTCTCTTTCCATATCCCTCCTTTGGTTAACACTCACCGCTTTGCATAAAGAAATCCCACAAGAAGGAAGGGCCAACAAATGGCCCTTAACCCGAAAATATGTGCTCATGAACTCATGCTTGCAAAAATTGCATCTCCAAGACACATTGCCTCCCCCACCAAGCTTTGCCTTGGACCCATCTTTCCTTGTCACATACTTCCACAAAGGGTATTTTTTTTTCTTGGGCTTGTTGTCTTGCTAAAACAAGGTTAAATGGAGCCATAGAATGAGCTCCACTAGCAGTCGATGGAGCACTTGACAGAGGAGGAGAACCGCTTGTGCTTGGTGGAACAGGAGGGGAGGCCCTAGATGGTGCATTTCTCCCTTTCCTTTGCCCCATACCTCCTGCCCTAGCTGATTGAGACATTCATTTTCTTGTGTGATGGTTGAGCTTGCAATCCTCTCCACAAATCCACCGAAATGCACTTGGAATAGCTTGGAAACAATGGATAGCCTTCAAATCTCCTTCAAAACTCCTTCACTTGCACATACAACTCACTCTCAACCAATTGCTTCCTTGCAAATTACTAAAAAAAGCCAAAAATTTGTTTTAAAGCAAACCCGGATGCCTTTTTCCGTGCTTTACGTGTCCTGTTTTCGGGATTCGTGTCCGACAATCGAGACACACTCTCATTTTGTGTCCGATTTGTTTTTGCAACATGTCCTGAAAACGGATTCGACTTAAAGTCGAATCGGACACGAATTCAGATCGAATCATGTCCGATTCGATCCCAACGGGACACGAGGGGCCTCCAGGACGAATCTAGTCTCTTAGGTGGCAATGCGTATATTTGATGTTGTTGTTTCTTTAAATGTTTAAAAATTTGAAAAAAAATGAATATTTTTGTATTTTTTAAGTTTGCTGATATTTTCTCCGATGTTGCCGATAAGTTGTGTTCTAGACCCTCGGCGATATTTTCGCCGACACAATGTCTTCCACACTAGTATGCATTAATCCTACGTAAAGCTTTATGCACATATACGTTGGCTTAACTTGATATGACATCATATTAAGTGCATGCATATAGTTTTAAATTTAAAGAGGGAGATCTTTGAGCTGGGACTATTTGATAAATATTTGTTTTAGGAATACAATTTGTTTTAATCATTTGTTAGAAAATTGGTTTTAGGACTTGGTATGTAGTTTTGTAGTTTAGTGTTAATATCATTTTTGTTTATAAGTCATGTTACTTTGTTTTAGTTAGTTTATATTAGTTTAGTTTGTTTAGTTAATTAGTTTAGTTTCTTAGATTGTAATTTGCAATAGTTAATTTAAAATGTTTAGTTATTTAAACTTCAAAGTTTGTAATTAAAATTTGTTTAGATTTTGTAGAGTTAACTTGAATTTGTAATTAAAATGTGTGTTATAGAATTTTTAATTATGATTTGTTTTAGATTTTTGTTCTTTAGTTTGTAATTTAATTTGTAGCTTGTAATTTCAGTTATAGTTTAATTTGTAGTTGCAGTTTAGTTTGTAATTTAGTTCATTTCATTAGTTTGTAATTTCTTTTGTTGAAACTTTTATCAGTTTGTTAATTTACATTTTTAGTTTGTAATTTATATGAGTTAGTTTGTAGTTTGAAAAGTTTTGTAATTTAAATTTATTTTATAGAATTTAATTTAATTCTTTAGTGCTTTATTTGAGTTGGTATTCAATTAAATGTTATGTAAAGTAGGTGATTTATAAATTAGAATAAATTTTATAGTTGTTAGTTGATTTAATTTGTAACTGAAAATTAGTTTGTAACTTGTAATTAATTTGCAATTTAGCATTTGTGATTTGTAATTAGTTTTTAAAGTTAGCTTGAATTTGTAATCTAGTTTGATTTCTATATTTTGCATTTTTATAATTGATATTTTCAGCACGTCAAATTCAACTTTTGCGCTCTCACCAATGGATAGATTACCATAAGAGGATTCTTCTTTAGGTGTTGAGCTATCACAATTTCTTGTTTTGTTTATTTCATTTAGGGGTGTTACCGACTTTAGATTAGGCTAGTTTAGGCTTTGACCCCACACATACAGTGCTTGTACCTCGAAGCTTAGGAGCCCCGGATTGACAATTTAATTGTCGATTTTAACATCATATATTTTTCTCGACAACTATCTCATTGGTCATTTTTAAATTTATTAAATCAGTGAATTAAAGAGTGTGTCAAATGTTGATCAATTTTATTAAAATGGTAATGATCTGATTATTAAGGGAAGCAGATATTCCAGATATACTCGAGGGGAACGAGGAATATGTCTAGATTTACTTAGAAGTGGCTTTCACAGTGGCATATGGGCTAGATGGACTCGTGGGGTTGTGTTCAATGCTACACCAACAAGGATGTAGCCTAACGGGACCCCACAAACGCTTTTGTAGTTGTTCCCACTTCACTTGAAGAATTTGTCCACGACTTAGTAATATTAAAAAAGTGTTGGATTTTCACTTGGGAATTAATCGGAGTATGAAACTAATTACTAGTCACTTCATTCCCTTTCTGATTGTCCCATCGTTCCAGCCAAAGGCCTACAGTGTTCACAAGAGCATACGGGGTCTAAAGCCTTATTGATTTTAAGAGTTTTAGTTCAATCGTATGTTGTTTAAAAATATCCACTAGAGCCTCTTTGTTGGACAAGCTTCCCTGTCTATTTGTGTCTCGGCTCTGAGTTTCCTAAGTTGTGTTGGCTAAACCTAAAACAAATAGCGTTGTCATCAATACAATGTATTTGGAAATGAATGAACATCTTATGAAAAATCCCATTCATGAAAAGTAGTGCTTTTAAACATCATGAATGAAAGGCAAGCCTAATGAAATTGGCTTTGAAGTACATTGAAATGAATGTCTTAAAACATTCATGAAAACTAGTGTTTTTAAACATACATGAATGCATGAAGCCTAAAAATAATGAAAATTCGTGTAATAAATGCATGGACCAAGGTTGTGGAAAATCAAAGGCCCAAAGAAGCAATGGTTCCTAAAGTTATATCTAAGGATTGTTGGCCTCATTTGTATTGTTTTGGATTGTGAGCATTTGTCAAGGTGAATAAGCACCTCTGAAAGTAGCTTATCCATTTGTGAGACACTACCATCCCTTGTGTTATTGCTTGTCCTGCATATGCTAGACTGAGTATTCCCTTTCCATATCCGAAGTGTCACAATGTCAAGTCGGTAGTCACCCTTTTGGCCTAGCCTTGTGAATTTTAGCCTTCACCCTTCACTAGCAAATTGATTACAACTATGAAGTGAGTATGGTATTGAAAGTCTAAACTGAGTTATAATAAATAAATAAAACCCTATATATTTGGTTGATAGACCGCCAATGAAATGATTGCTACTTGTTAAAAGTGTTATTTGAATGATTTGTAGAGAATGTATTAATCTTTGAACAGTTGCAGCAGATGGATGTCAGCCTGGGTTATATCATATGGTCATTTACAAATTATTATTTTGTCTATCTGGATATATTGGATATTGTAGATGATCATGTAGAGACATATAGGGTGTATGAGTATGCACCTTAGATGTATTTGGACTCCCTGTGTCCAATGAGACAGCTTGCTTTCAGTTCCAGGCAGTTACAGGGATGATTTGGCTCAGTGTACCTTTCTGGTGCAGTTTTGCCATACTGGATGGCCTGTCTAAGCAGGGAGATGATCTTCTTGGATCTCCTAGGGCGTTGTATGAGGAGGGGGTGGTCCAGCCACTTGTTTATACCATATTACCCACGTCCCAGAGAGGCTGGTGGGCCCAGTTGGATAATGCAGGCACCCTAGGAGGCAGTTTTTGGCATATCACGTTTCTCGATGCAGATAAAAAATAATTAAAATGGCTACTAAAGAATTTGATTTGGGCTACTAAGGCAAGGAAATGGCATGGGATGAGTTCTGATGATGAGTGTGATGTCTTCCACTTCTTCTCCAGCAGTTGTAGCACTTGGATGGGCCCGCATCCATTTTTCGGGCATATTTTATTATTTTCTGGAGCTTTTGGAGGCTCACGAATTAATCAGAGAGGCACTATTTTGCAGTTAAAAAATTAAATTATTTTTATTGTGCCATGGGGACAACCTAGGGGAGTTAATTAACACTCCCTGGACCCACCATGAGCTTCATTTATTTTTATTTAGTGGGATCCCCTCTCCTGGTCCATTTTTATATTATATTATTGTATTGATCTATGTACGTTATGTTGAGCTCATCTCAACCATTGATTAGAACATTTGGATCTTTTAATCTTAGCCACTCATTTGAAAAGTGGTTATGATTTTGGTTCTCTCATTCCTATTTAAAGGAGAGAGCTTCTCATTTGTAAGAGGTCTTTGGCTCTTGGATCTGGATAATAGAAAACTATTCTTGTGGAATTTTTTTGGATCTCCTTTGCATCTGGTGTTCTTAGATGGTGATTGGAAAATCTATTTCTTCCTAGCATTTGAGTATTTTTGTTGTGAGATCTATATATTTTCGAGAAACATTGTCTTGTCTACAGGAGGGCGACTTCAACTTGGGCGTTTTTGCAGGGGTTCCTCAACTCGCTTGGCTTGGGTGTGTTTTGTATCAAGGGATTTTCATTAGTATCAATGCGATCTATGATCTCATCTTGTTTTTTTTTCTGTAGCATTTGTTCTTTTCTCATGACGCATTAAATCTGATATCGTTGACGTTTGTTGTGCAGGAGAGAGGGCGCAGTGGCTTCCTTGGGCAAAATGTTGGACATAGAACTTCATCAAATCTTCTCAAATTGATCGGGACAGCATAGATCATCACTATCAAGGCATCTACAAGGTTTTCCAGGTAAGATCTATAGGTTAGTATTTCTTTTCTAGATCTCAATCCATGGGCATCTTCATTTCATGTTAAAAGTTAAAACCCTAAATATTAAAAAATAAGAAAAAATTATGGCTCAAACCGCTTGAGTTCTCAGCAAACCATTTCTAGGTTGTGTAGATCGAGTCAAACCCTAGGTGGGTCTCCAAAAACGTTTTGCTAAAGTTGCTTCATTTGGCCCAAATCCCAAGGCATTGTCCTCTAAACCCTAGTGCTACCCTTCATGTTGCCTTCTTTTCTTGCGATCTGATCTTTTCGGACAAACCGTTTCTAGGTTTTGTAGATCAGGTCCAACCCTAAGCAGGTCTTCTTCAACGTTGGGCTAAAAGTGACTCCATTGGCCTAGATCCCAAGGCACTGATGTTCAAACCCTAGCGCTACCCCTCATTTTTCCTTTTTCTCCTACAATTTGACTCTTTCCTTGTGGCTCGGTTGCTTTGACATTGTCATACCTTCTTTCGAGTCTATCCCTCGGTACTAGATAGCCCTAATCCTATTTTTTCCTTCCCTGCATTGGTGTTGTTTCCCAAGGCAATGGACATCTCCATCTTTTGCTAGTACCTTAATCCTAGATCTAATATTTTCCTCATAGGTCACTTGTGCCCCAACTTGGATCAAATCTCATATCTCCTAAACCCTGATCCAAAGCCTTGGTTCACCTAGTGACGTCATCCATAGATCTAGGGTTTCCATCGCCTTACACCTTACGTACCTCAAGTCCATTTGATCTGATCTAGTGTCTAGGTCTGATCTCTGTTGTCGGGAGTAGATCTGGGTCTCCCCCATTGTTGTCTTGGGCTAAGACAACATCAAGTGAAGACTGCCTCGATTGGCGTGACAACCATCCATTTGGGAGTCAAGGCAATCTTGGTTCCACCTCCTTAGTTGCTTGTCTCTCTACGGTCCATCCTAGATCCATCTCATATAGGAAACTACAAGGTTGGTGATAACAAGCCTCTTCAACCATACTTAAACTCTTGGGCTCACCTAAGTTTGCATTGGCTTCCGTAACTCAGTTTACACACTCCCCTATGAACCTGTGCTTTGGCTAATCTTCTTTGATTGGTTATAGGGTCTCCCCCTTGGTTGTGATTCTTCATAATCTAAAGTGAAGAGTGCCTCAGTTGACGTGACTCCCATCTTGCATTGGGAACCGTTGCACTTCTTGGGTCACCTCTTTAGTTGTCAATCACCTCTACCATCCTAGATGGGATACCTTTAGGGACAACTACAAGTTGTGTGATAACAACAACCTACAATCCTTTAAACTCACTTGCATAAGAAAGATTAATCGAATCAGTGTTAACCACAACTCAACTCAGTCCATCAAGGAGTCAACGACCCAACCCAGTCCAGCGAGGAGTCAACATGCACCAACTCAATGAGTTTCTTAGCTCCAGTGAGAAAGAAGTCATCAACATAAAGCACTAGGATCAAAGGCTCACCATCCACAACTTTGTAGTAAAGGACTCCACATCACTCTTGGTGAATCCCAAACTCACCAAGTATCCTTCAATCCTAGCATACCATTCACATGGTGCATGCTTAAGTCCATATAAGGCTTTCTTCAGTCTACACACATGGGACTCCTTCCCATGGATCACAGAACCCTCTGGATACTCAATGTAGACCTCTTCCTCGAGCATACCATTGAGCAAGGCAGTCTTTACATCCATCTAATGCAACTTCCATCCCATAGTTGAAGCAAGAGCAATAATCGTCTTGATGTAAGTCTATGGAGCAACTGCATCAAATGTCTTATCATAATCAATTCCCTCTTTCTAAGAGAATCCTCTAGCCACAAGTCCCACTTTGTATTTTTGAATACTACCATCTACTCCATGTTTGATCTTACAAATCCACTTGGAAGTCACTACTGACCTCCCCTAAGGCCTCAACACAATTTCCCACACATCACTCTTCATGATGGATTGATATTCTCATCATGGCATCCTTCCATACCTGCAGGTTGAAAGCTTCCTCATAGCTGGAGGGCTCAGAATCAATGATGGGGCTCATCAAAGCTACATAGCTCGAGAATCTTTAAGGTCTCTTGCTTTCTCTGAAAGTACCACGACATGCTTCATGCCCCTATGCATCCTGCAAGGTCTAACGAGCCCATGCATGCCTCTATCGGCCTATTGCAACACCTCTTGGGACATCAACTAGCTCTAATAGATCAATGTGATCAACAGGCTCAACTATATCAATTGGCTCCCTCTAAACTGCTAAAGGGGGAGGGGAAGATGATACCATCTCCTTTGGAGCCACTAGCTCCTCACCATCAATCTCGATGTCAGATCCTTCGGCTCTTCTAAAGGCTACCTCCTCTTCGATGGAGACATCCATGCCGACCTCAATCTATATCGATCCTGGGATGTTGATCCTGTAAGCCTTTGAAGACTCACTATATCCGACAAATGTACCCTTCTTGCTTGAAGGTTCTAGCTTTGCCCTCTTTTCCTTGGGCACATGAATATATACCGGACATCCAAAGATTCACAAGTGGCCAGCCTCTAGCTTCACGCCTGTGAAGGCCTCTTCTGGAGATTTATTCCTAAAAATCGTATGAGGACTCCTATTCTAAACATACATTACGACACTAGAAGCTTCTGCCCATAACAACATGGACAAACCTTGATCATGAATCATATCTTTGGTGCCTCTACAATCGATTTGTTCTTCATCTATGCAACCCCATTCTGTTGGGGATTGTAAGGAACAATGTACTCCCTCTTTATTCCTACCTCCTTGTGGAAATCACTTAAGTCCTATCACCATTGTCCTCAATGATGGAAGAGCTCTATAGTGTAAGTGAGCAAGTCTCCTATGCCATAACTCACTCAAGCTGCTAGAATTTGTTGATTGAATTATCATTGATGCCAACATGGACTTACAATGGCCCCACAGGTAGTCATTGATGCCACCAAGTCCCTCTTGCAGTGCACAGGTATAGATGATCCCCAAACCCTTACATCCAGTTCCTTGGAACCCTTACAGAGATGGTTTGTGCTTTGGATCACCTTGTATCCAGTTGACAAGGTCCTTGTACCCACAAGGTTGGATCTTGGAGCCACCACCTTGTTGACGATGTTGAATACCCTGTTGGTGATGTTGAAGACCTTGGAAACTATGTTGAAGCCCTTATGGACAATGGAGAAGCCCTTGATGGGTTGAAAAAGCATTAATGACCCATTTTGTGGTCATTCATGCTTTGACAAGGTCATGGTACCCTAGGACAAGGCCTAGGAACCCCACAGGAGGTAGCATGATGAATCTTGACCCTTGGAGGTCCTCTTGTATGGCTTAGGTGGTTGAAGAAGTCCATGAAGTCTCCTACTTGATGAAGAAGCCCTTAAAGAACTGCTTGGACCCACAAGTTGGTCATGAAGCCCACACACTTGATACCCTTTGGATTACATGGTGGAGCCCTGCTCTTAGTGGACATGTTTAATGATGAAGCCTTAAGTGATGATCTTCATGCCTGATGCTCTCATAATGGAACCCATGATGGTTGTGATTGACCCAAATGACCCATACCATGGTCATTTGATTGAACAATTTCATATGAAACGTGGTCATCGCCCACAAAATTTAAAGAAGCCCTCATACTCGCATGGAGATGATGGTCCTCTTGCGTATGGGTCACTTGTGTGATGATGGGGTATTGAAACCCTTGAAGATGATGGCACCCACACATATGGTGGGATAGCACTTGGACATTTGATGCACTCTTATTGGCATATCATCTTTAATAATGATGTGCAGCTTGTGGTGAAACCTTACAACAAACCCTAAGGCTGACTATTAAGATATTTGTGATGGACTTGAAGTCCATAGAAACCATTGTGCTCAAACTTGAAGTACATGGAAAGCATCCTGCTTAAATACTATATGATATTGTGGTAAGAGTCCTTGAAACCATTGCATATGGTGCCTTTGGGCCTTGAACCCACACACCTGGTAGCTTGAAGCTAAATAAATGTGGCAAGTTGTCTATTGGGATGTGATATAGACCTATTACGATGCTGATGGAGTTGGAGTCATGGGCAGACCTTGAGATTTGATTCTTAAATCAAAACATAATTTGAAAATTATCTCAAGTCGGCTCTAAATAAAAATTCAAGTTAAAATGAAAATATTTTTCAAACAAGTTGGCCCAGCCTTGGAAGATCAAAATAAAAATAATTTTTTTGGAAGGTCGGCTTCTTAAAATAATTTATGAAAATTTGTATAAATACAAGTCAATTTCACATTCATATTGTATCCAACGATGGAGTGAGAAGAGTAAGCTCGCTGACTAAGGAAATTCGGATTTGCAGTAGCAGCAGAAGGAAAATTCGGGTGGATTGAGGAAATTCGGAGGTGTAGCAGCAGAAGTGTCTTGGAAAGTTTTTTGGGGGGTTTTATTCTTTTGTTTATCGGTATCCTTGCTTGACAAGGTTTAGGGCTCCTCCATAGTACTGGGTTTGAAGTACCAGCACGAGTTTTGAAGGGTCTCGGTGGTGAATGTTGCAGCAGCAGCAATAAGAAAGAGTGTGCCCTAGTTTGTGGACTGAGGAGAATTTCAGTGGCAGCTCTTACAAGTTTGTTTTTGTGAATTCTTGAAGAAGTGAACAGTCCGAATTTATGCTAAGGCCAGTCCCAAATTTATGATGGTAAAAGGTTGACTGCTCTTTGAGGTAACAAATTCGTGGAGTTGAATAGTTTGAGATTGTGGGAGATTGACTGCCAAACAATCCAAGTTTTGTACCTATACAGTCCAAATTTTGAGGTTAAAAACAGTACTTTTAGATCATCTACACAAGCCTGAGTTACTGCTTCAATTTACAGTCTTAATTGTTGGGTGCTTGTTTGCTTGAACATACCATCATACAGTCTGAGTTTTGAAGCTTTTTACACAGTTTCGGATGCATTAAGTTTTGAACAGTTACTAAGGCAGTGAAGGAGCAGCAGTATGGAAATGTACAACAACATTTCATCTCTGTGCATACATGAAGCAACAACAAATAGTTCATATACTGACAGTCCAGTTTTGGAGTCTTCTACAGTATACACACAGTTCAAGGTAAGATCACTGTGTAAACCTTGATGATGTTGATGTGTACTCTATGCAAACTGTATGATGTTTTAATGATGATACAAACCCTATGATGATGCATACTACACACTATGATGATATGATGATGAACACTATGATGACATGATCATACTACTATAAGTTTTGGTGACATCTCTTTGGAGTCTAACCAGCACAAGCACAAACAGTGAAGTATGTACAATGACACAAACAGTGAAGTAAGCACAGTGACACAAACAATGGAGTAAGTACAATGGTACATTTACAGTGATGTATACAATAGTATATTTGTATGTACAGTGAAGTGTGAAGTTGTAAGATGATTCCATGTTGATACATGATGCATGCTATGATGATAATGATGTATGCTATGTTGATGCTGCATATCCTATGATGTTGATGCATACCCTGTGATGACAATGCTAATTGATGAATACACTATGATGAAGCATACTCCTTGATGATGTATACTAGTTGATACTACATGATGATGATGTGTACACTATTGATGATGCCTTGTGCACCTTGATGATGCATACATGATGATGTTGATGCATGACTTCCCTAAAGGATGACTGTATGAAAGTGAAGAGCAGAGATTGACCAGCAATGATGAAGCAGAGATTGACCAGCAGTGATGAAGCAAAGATTGACCAGCAGTTTTGTTGAGCAGATTGACAAGAAGAGGTTGATGAGAAGAGATGGTTGAGCAACAGATTGATGACAATCAGAAATTGACATCAAGCTTGCAAGTAGAATCGTGCACTTGAGAATTAGACTCCTCAACCCTTTCTTAGTTGGAGCTAAAAAAACCACGCTGAGTCCTATTACAAGAGTTGGTGTTCTTTTGATCAGTTGGTGTTGATTGTAATCAAGAAGATTGTAGTCTTCCATTACTATTAATAAAAATTAAAATTACATATATTCTTATCTCTTGATGTGATTATTATGCTTATGACTCATGATTAATTTGGCTCATGCATATAATGATGTAATTGATAACATAATGCTTGATATACTCTGATTGGTTAATTGAAGGTAAAAAGGTTTAAATTACTCACACACTAATTCACCCCCCCCCCTCTCAATGTGGCCATTGTGTCCAACAAAGTCATGTACCAGTGCCTGAACTAGTAATGTAGTCAATCTGTATAGGTTGTCCTCTCGAACACCAATCACACAGGTTGAATTCATGCTAGAGTTGTTGTGCCATGCAAAAACCTTTCCATTAGAAAAGGAAACCTTGTAGCATGTCCTCCAAGGCTGATATAGAAACGAGGTTCCTTTCATCCCATGTACAAACATCACTCAAATGTAGATTATCACTAAAATCTAACTGGAAGGAAGTAGTCCCAGTTCCTTTCACAGTATATTTAGCATCATCTCCAAGTACAACTCATAGATGAGACTCTTTCTCTACTAAATCTGTAAGGTTCTCTCTATAACATGTCATATGTCTGGATACACCAGTATCTATTAACCAAGTATCACTAGTGGTAGGAATTGTACCTGAAAGAGCAGAAATAAATAACTTTTTTTTATCATCATTCCTTGATCTCTTCTGTGGAGTACCTTCATCAACAGTTGAGGCATAGTGCTTTCTCTTCTTTGGTCCGAAACATTGTCTGGCATAGTGACCGTACTTTTGACATCTAAAGCATTGAATTTGTGAAAGATCTATCTTTTTCTTTTGTTCTGGGATTGGGCCTGATCTTTCACCTTTATCTTTTTTGCCTTGATTCTTCATTCCCTTACTTTTTCCTTTCTTACCATGTGTTGTATGGGCTTGGCTTTCTTCATGTTGAGAGCCATGCAACTTGCCTCTAGCTACAAGTCTAGTTTCTTCTTGTGTATAATCTACCCGTAATGATCAAACTTGGGCAATTTGAGTCACCCACTAATGCTCTTAATGAATGGTTCCCAAGAATGGGGAAGACCATTGAGGGTCATCATGACAAGCTCTCTATCTTCAACCATTTCCCCAATGGTGCTCAACTAATCTCTTAGTTCAGAAATCTTCATGAGGTAGGATGCAACTAAGTATGCTCCTGACATCTTGATATTGGAGGGTTGTTGTCTTAAAGAAAGAGCTCGGTTGATATTGTTATTCTCAAATAACTTCTTCAAGGCATCAAACATCTTCTTGGTCGTCTTCTTCTGAGACATTTGAGGTATCAAGTGATCTTTTAAAAAATATTTCAAAATCCTCCTTGCCTTAGCATCGCTCTTCTTCCATTGAGTCTTCTCTAGTTGTTCTTCTGGTTCAGGTACTTTTTCATTCACGAACTTCAGAAGATCATTCTCCTCTAAGATAATGAGTTCCTTAGACTTCCATGAATTGAAGTTGGAAGCCCCATCAAGTCTATCTTCCACTTTCACACGATTCATTATGACTGCAAGCTAGAACTGAACCTTGATTCAAAAACCCTAGCAGAAGCTAGGTCAAAGTTGAAGTTTGGAATTTGAGAAATTTGATTCCATAGATGAATGCGCCCTCCTAGGGCAAGTTGAATGGTCCTTCTTTTCTCCCAGATCTATGGACAAAACAGCTAGAAATTTGAAGCCCTAGTTCTAGATCCCACAGAAACAAGTAAAAAATTGAAAATCCACCAAACTGGAATTTGCCTCCACAAAAAGGTGCGCCCTCCTAGGAAGAGTTCCACAATGCTCTTTTCAAGACAAAACTGTGGTTAGAAAACTCTAAAATACGAAGTCGTAGTTTGTAACAATGGCTTCTTTCAGCACTGCTCTGATACCATGTTAGATTTTAAGATAGAAGTATCGTTTTAATCTTAGTTGTAGTGGAATATAAACAAGGATCACTGAAAGAATAACCAAAGCATAGAAACAAAAGACATGGAGATTTTTCCTAGGAAACCATTGCATTGATTTGATGCTAGAGGACATGGGAAAAATTCCTTAATCAAGGAAATCATTGATTCAACTCGGAGTGTGACCAAATATATATATATATAATCCCACATTTGTTCTTTCACTCATGAGATGGTTCACAGGGATTAAAGAGTTGGTGCGTCCCATGATCACATGTTTCGCCACAAGCTTTATTTCTCTTTAGTCGCTCCTCAAGAGTATGTTGGAGTTATAGAGGATGTTTCTTTCTGGTGAGTGGGTTGCTTGTGTCTATAGCACCGAACAAGATGGGCAAGACATAACCCATCTTGTGGGACATGACTAGAGATTCTAGGGTGAAGTAGGTGAGGTATGTACCATTAGTGAACCTTTGGTAAAGATTCTTCGATTGGTTGATGATGACAAGCCCGCAAAGGGCTACTTGTATGAGGCCATGGATAGGGCCAAGGAAGCTATCTATCGGTACTATGATGACAAGGGGGAGGAAGGACTCACCAAGAGAGTTCAGATGCAAGGTGTCATTGATGAGTGATGGAATAACACTCCATCGTCCCATTCATGCAACAGGGCTCTACCTCAACCTTGCATTCGCTTATGCTTGTGGATTTAATTTTGATAGTGAGGTCATGGATGGTTTTTTCCAGTGTTTCCAGAGGATGGTACACACTCTAGCTGAATGCTTATAGATTTCTAGACAGATGGAGATATATAGGATGGCATCCAAGGTTTTGGGTTATGAGATGGTTGTCCTCGATAGGACAGCAAAGATGCCTGGTAAGCTTCAATTTCAAAATTGGTTTTTTCTTTTCTATATATTTGACATTTGTTACTTGATGGAAATATAATCCGTTGCCTTCCTTTGAATCCTTTCATTTACTTCATTGTAGATGTTTGGTGGAAACATTATGGTGGAAAGCTCCCCGAGTTGCAGAAACTTGTCGCTAGTGTGCTTAACCAAAATTGCAATTCTTCAAGGTGTGAGCACAATTAGAATGTCCTTGTAAGGATACACTCTAAGAAGCGCAATAGGTTATAAAGGTTCATAAATGCAACAATCAAAATTTAAATTGTTTATATTTTTTAATTTTAAATTTCAATTTACTACAATTTACCATCACTAACTATGGCCCTCAATGTTCATACAAGTTAGGTACACATCGCCTTAATGATTTGGTGTATGTCTACTACAATCTAAGGCTATGGGTGAAGCAGTTAAAGACCATGTTATCACACATATCTCAAACAAAGACCGTGCATATAAGATGTGGGATGCTTTCACCAACTTGTACCAAAGTTCAAATGAGAACCGAAAAATGGTGTTGAGGGAAAAATTAAAGAGTATTAAGATGGCCAAACCAGAGGGAGTGACTTCCTACCTTACTAGGATATCACAGGTGAGAGATGAGCTTGCAACAGTAGGAGAGGTTATTTCTGACACTAAGCTAGTGCAGATAGCTATGAATGGGATTGCAAAGCCTTGGGTTGTTTTTGTGGAGACTATAGTAGCCAAGGAGAACTTGGCTTCTCTCTATGTTGGACATGTTGAGAGAGAGAGAGAGAGAGTATCCATCATCACCAGTACAGACATTGAAATTGAGAGGGAGCATTCTTTATTGACTGGTCACTCTTTCAGTGCATCCACCACGAGCACTTGGTATATTGACAGTGGAGCTTCGAGCCACGTGATAGGTGGTCGAGAGATGTTCTCCGAGCTTTCACAGCAGGTATAGATGTGGAGGTAGTGTTGGGGGATAACACAGTTGTTAGAGCTATTGGGCGTGGGACCATTACATTTCAGAGACTCCACGAATCCCATGACTCAAAGGAACGCGTTGTTTGTACCTGGGTTGAAAAAGAATTTGATATCAGTTTCCATGATTGAGGACAAGGGACTTGGGGTGTCTTTTTTGGATGGATATGTGCGCGTTTTCCCCAAGACTGTAGGACCATTACCTCTTACACCATTAGAGATAAATGTGGGAAACTATACAAACTCTTATTTCATCCCCAACATGCTTTGACATATAGCAGCAACAATGAGCTTTAGTGAGCTATGGCATAAGAGGCATACGAGGATGGCTTGTCTGCATCATCCAGCATTGAGGATGTTGAGGGACGTGATTATAGGATTTCCTGAGTTTAGCATTGAGCACAGTGATGTATACAGAGGGTGTGCTTTGAGAAAGTACACCAAGACTACCTTTCCGAGCAGTGATAGCAAGTCAACTGGAATGCTTGATTTGATACATTCTTATTTGTGTGGACCTATGTCATTTGTTTCTCTGAGAGGTTACAAGTATTATGCGGAATTCAACGATGATCATTCCAGGAAGACCTGGATCTACTTCCTGAGCAAGAAATCTGAGGAGGTCTTACAAAGGTTCGAAGAGTTCAAAGCTCTTGTGGAGAACCAGACTAGGAGGAGGATTCAGGCAATCACATCAGATAACGGGGATGAGTATACCTCCAAGGAGTTTGATGAGTATTGTAGACAAGAGGGCATACGAAGACATATGACAGTACCATACACCCCTGAGCATAATGGAGTGGCAGAAAGGAAGAACCAATCTATTGTCGAAGAAACAAGAGCCATGTTACCTGATCAATCACTTACTTTCTTTCTTTGGGTAAAGGCATGTAGTACAGTTGTATACCTTCATAACAAGAGTCCCCATCATGCCTTGTGGAGCAAGACTCCTGAGGAGATGTTAACAAGAAAGAAGCCTAAGGTTAGTCATTTTCGCATATTTGGTTGCTTGACTTTTTCACATGTTCCTTCTAAGAAGAGGACAAAGCTTGAGCCCACTGCAGACAAAGGCATCTTTGTGGGGTATGATGAGACTTTGAAGGCCTTCCGCATTTATTTTCTTACATGGAGAAAGGTTGTTGCGAGGTGGGAAGTGAGATTTAAGGAGGAGTGGGCCTTCAGGAAGTCCAGAGAGTCAGTGCAGGAGGAGCAGCAAGTTCCCACACCTCGGGAAGCTTCACAAGTACCTTCAGTAGAAAGTACAGATTCAAAGGCTTCTGGGGTGATAGGACTACAGGTTACAGGCATAGGTTCTTCAGGTTCAGTCGTTCAACCAGTAGGTACTTCGGGGACAAGTTTTGGTTCTCAAGTCATAGGTTCACCATTTACAACTACCGAATCACAGGTTTCACCAATGGTTGGTTCAGCAACTCCCGATCCACAGGTTTTGGGGCCATCTACTTCTGGGAGTTCTTCAGGTAATGATAGACTAGTTTGGGAGCAACCTTCAGGGAAAAGGAAGCCTAAAAGGCTTCGTGAGACCTTGAAGGAAGCAAAGGATTTTGGAGCGCCCAACGAATCAGTGAGGACTATAGTGGATGCTAGATAGGTTGGGTATGGCCTTGGTTGCTAGTCTTCGTGATTCGGAGCCATCTACTTTTGCGGAGGTTTCTCAACATCATGTTTGGAGAGATGCCATGATGGAAGAGTACCATTCCATCATGAAGAACGATGTTTGAGAGATTGTTCGAAGACCTAAGGGGAAGTCAATGATGACTTCTCGATGGCTTTACAAGGTAAAGCATACTACAAATGGCAATGTGGAGAAATACAAAGCTCTATTTGTGGCACGGGTGATTTCACAGGTAGAGGGAGTTGATTATGATGAGACCTTTGCACTAGTTGCTCGTTACACTTCTATCAGATCATTAATATCCATTGCTACGGAAATGGGTCAGAAGATCATTTAGATGGATGTGAAGATTGCATTTCTTAATGGAATCATATAAGAGGAGGTTTATGTGAAACAGCCATAGGGCTTTGAAATTCATGTGAGAGGGTCTCATGTTTGCAGGCTGAAGAAAGCCTTGTATGGGCTGAAGCAATCTCCTCAAGCTTGGTATTCCAGGATAGACTCTTACTTGTTGTCGATGGGTTTTCAGAAGAGTGAGGCTGATCTGAATCTCTACTTCATCTTTGTTTGAGATGATCCGCTCATTCTTATGTTGTATGTGGATGATTTGTCTATCACAGGTGATGAGAGACCTATTGCAGTTTGCAAGAGAGATCTTGCTTCAGAGTATGAGATAAATGGCATTGGGTTGATGCACTATTTTTTTGGATTGGAGGTTTGGTAGGAGCCTGGTCATATTTTCCTAAAACAAGAAAAGTATGCAATGAATATTTAGAGGAGATTTCAAATGGAGGATTGTATGCTGATGTATACACCTATGGTCACCAACTGGAAGAAGCTTAATGCTTCTGAGGGAGAGTTGGTGGATCCTACATTATATCGTCATCTCATTGGTTCGATGATGTATCTTGTCAACACTAGGCCAGATTTGTGTTTTACGGTGAACACTCTCAGTCAGTTCATAGTGGAGCCTAGGAAAGTGCATTGGGTTTCTGCGACACATGTGTTGAGATACCTTCCAGGGACAGTGGATTATGGTCTGGATTATAGGAGATCGGATGAGGTTAGTTTGATTGGCTTCACGGATTCAAATTGGGCAGGAAGTGTGGCAGACCGGAAGAGCACTTTCGGATGTTGTTTCAATTTGGACTCGGCAGCAGTGTCATGGTTCAGTCGAAAGCAAAAGTCTATTGCTTTGAGTTCTACAAAGGTTGAGTACATGGCAGCCAGTCAGGCTAGTTGCAAGGCACTGTGGCTTCAGAAGTTGTTGGTGGATTTATTAAGTCAAGAGTTGAGGCCTATAGTGATTTATTATAACAATCATAATCGCATCCAGCTCTTTGATAATCCGGTATTTCACGACACATCAAAGCATATTGAGATCAGGTACCATTTCATCTATGATTATGTTCAGAGTGTTAGATTTTTTATCATTTAGGCAATATGATCTTAGGATCTTATCTGAGAGAATAACATGCACAGCAATAAACACAAGAGACAAGAGACAAAGAATTTTTCTCCGGGAAACCATAAAGGAAAAAACACCGCAACTTCCTCAGAGATAGAATGAACACCAATGGCAGTAGTAAAACCCGAAAACATAAAGATGATCTCCAACAGCTTGTTCTCTCTCTCTCACTCATGTGCCCCCGTGAGTGAGTGTGTGTGTGATAAACAGAGAGTCTCACTCTCTATTTATATTCTTTCGTTCAGTTAATATTTGACTCTATTATGTAGGCTCGAGTAATCCTAACTCAGTTATGTAGGCTCGAGTAACCACAACTAGGGTACTAATGACCCGACTTACATTAACTCACCTAGGGCCAACTTCTCTAGGAGAGTCTAATAACCCTAGGGCCCCACAACTGCGGGGAGTTTAACCCTTGAACAATAAGGAGGGTTACCCTCTATGTCTTTACATGACTTGTTTACATTACAAATACTTCTCGGAATAAACATCAGGGTACAATACATAAAATATACAAGTGAATACATTTTGAAGTTACAAATGCATCAACATAGAGAGGAGCTGTGGAGTTATAGTACATTTCCACTGATGAGCAGGTTGCAAATATCCTAACGAAGTCTCTTGGAAGACACAAGTTCATTCACTTCAGAGACAAGTTGGGTGTGGTGCAGAACACCTTCCTCGGTAAGAGGGAGCATTAATTTGTGTACCTAGGAAATTGCTCCCCTAGTGACTTTTTAGCATAAGTCACTAAAAGGGGAAAATAACATGACCCTTGCATTAAAGGACTTGAGATAAGCATTTAATTCCACTTTAGAGATTAAAGTTACTTTTTGATAAATTTAAGTGAGGTGAGTGAAATTAATTTTGGAGAGAATTAAATTAGCCTTTATTTTCATCAATCCATCTAAATCAATGTGGGCCCATGGATTAGATGTTTATTCAACTTACCTCAGCATCCAAACAAAAAGGAAAGGGAAAGGCTTTTCACATTCATTCCTTTCATGAGATTTGTGAGAGCTAAGAGCAAAGTCAACTTCTTGAGAAGAAGAAGGAGAACGCGGGAGAGAGGAGCATAGGAACGAATCCCAAGAATCCGTACAGCAGTTATGGGCACGTTTTTCGAGAAGAAAAGCATAGGCATGCATTTCTAAGCAACAACACGATTATCGAGAAAAACAAATTCGAAATACGTACAGTGGCAATATTTTTTAAATCCATACAGTCAATATAGTCCGTGTTGTCCGTACAGTGGCACGATTTTTAAGGTCCGTACAATCAAATTCATACAGTTTGGTCACTGTTGTTTTGGCACAAATTTCGAGATAGAATTCCGAGTTCTGTGGATGAGATAAGTTGTAATTATGTTGTTGCACTTTATTTTGTTGAAGAAATAAAAAGAATTGTCTCTCAAACAGGTTTTCCCCTTGTGGGTTTTTCCTAGGCAATTTTCCAAAAATATTGTGTCTGAAATTTCTGTGTGACTATTGTAAATTTCTGCTCATAAATGTTGTAAAATTCTTCATGTGTTTCTGTCAATTTGTTTATGAGATAATCCACAAATTTGGTTGGGAATTAAACAATGAAAATGGTGGCATGAAACCCAGTAGAAACGAGCTGAAAAATTTACATAAGTTGCCAAGAAACTTGGGTACGAGGATAGGTACAGGGACGGGTGCGGGGACAAGTACGCCAGTTTTTGAAACAAGAGACTTGGGTATGTCGGAGGTACTATATATATATAGATATATAGATATATAGATATAATCATTTCACTGTACATATGTATTCATGTGCATCCATCTTAATCCAAACCATTAAACACAAACATGCAAAGTGTCTCATGTATATAGAAATGGTGCATGCAACTATAGAAACATCAAGTGCAATCGATAGCTGACCCAAAATACATAAACAAAGAAGCTAAATGGCCTATAGAGTCTAAAAAACTTCATGCTACAACAAATAATTATGTTATCCACTAATTTTTCACGTAGTGGATTTCCAGTAAACCGTCGAAGTCATGAACAAGCATGTTGTTCATTGTCAATGCTCGAAAGGTTCCACGGTTCATCAGGACCATTTGTGGTCCCTTTTTTTAATAAAATACATGTTCATACCCTATGGGAGTTGTTGTAATAAATGTGCTAGCATGGCAAATTTTTTGTAAAGGACTTGGATTCCTAGGACTTAGACGTCAATTCGATCATTCCAAGGTGTTTTTCCCTTATTAATTATCCAATGTTGAATAAGCAATGTATAATTTTCGAGTTTTTCACTACTCCTCCAAAGCTGGAATTTTTTGTCTTGGTGGTTAAACCCTGGGAGGTTATTAAAGTTCATGTGTCAATGTATATAAGCATGCTAGGCATCGATATTGAGTCGTATGTACATGTTCTAGGCCCCCCTGAGTTTTTGTTCAATTCCAAGAAAATAAATTTTTCCGCATTTTTACGCCATTTTTTATTGGTTTAAATGGAAAAATTCAAAATGTAATAAATATGAGATCCAGAGTCCGTTTTTGGCGTGTATGGACTCGTTTTCAAGCTCAGAGCACCTCCTTTACCCCGAGACTCACATTTTCGGTGCTACGGGTGACTATATTGTCATGTATGGCATTATTTCACTAAAGATGCTACAAAACATCAGAAAAATGCTAAATTATGACAAATTGCACTTAAGCCAAAAATAAATAAATAAGTCAAATTTAATGACTTGGAAAGGGTGGTGATTGTTTTAGGATAAGCATATTAAAACTTAGGATAAAGTGAATCATTATTTATTAATGTAAGGTGGCTAGCGAATGAATAAGAGTGAGACTTATGCATCCTCTTAAAGGCTCGCCCATGAAGGATTCGGACCCTCATGTCATCTCATTAACGTGAAGGTGATGTGGAGGGGAGGTGCCGAGTGCCTTCCTAAAACATTGGGTAAATCATTCCTTGATTTTAGCCATGATTTGGAGTTAAGTGGGGAAGTGGCGAGCCCACGCTAAGGTATGAGTGGCGCCCCCTTTTGGAGGATCATTTTGGATGATATGGCGGGTGTGAAATGAGTTGCTGGGAGCTATGTCGAGAGTGGTGTCCATCTCTTAAACTCCACTACACTTCAACACCAACGAACTCCACTCTTTCCATATTCTTCTCTTAGTTAACACCTCTCATCTTCTCTTGGTTGGTGCAACCCTGAGGGGTTTGTAAAATCTATTTAAGCAAGTTCGTTTGCCTCCTTCTAGAGGGTGTAGAAGGAACCTCTGCTTTTGTATGTACTATTGTTGTATTGTTGATGAATAAAATTGAGACTTTGGAGGTCTGAACTGTGCAAGAACTTTCATGGATGTGATGTTGTGCATGTATTGTCGAGGTGAAATCTAACTGGTTGCAATTTTCTTTTCTTCAAAGCTGTAAATCTATTCTAGCATAAGAAGGCTATTTCTAGTCCATTTGGCAAGCATTTGAAGGCCCAAGTTGCTAATTTATGCTATGTTATTTGAGATCGGGAGTAGTAAATTGTAGTCGAAAATAGTTATACTCTTCTTATTTCTGCTAACATAATATACTAGATTAATCTCTTTTGTTGAGGATAATTGTAGCTTGACAAGTCATCTAGATTGAAGGAGATACTGAGCTCGATTGCATCTTGCTCTCTTTCAATACATTTTTGTGGATCTAACTAATCTTGCAATTTTAGACACTATTTTTTTCTCAGAACAAACAGATTCAGCAATTGGGGTTGAGGCCTTCCACCTCATTAAAAAACTATTATCTTTTTTTGGTTACCTTTATTTTGAAAAGTTGGAAGCATAGATCTAATCCCCAAAGTTAAATATTTTTATTTCTAAAAGACTTGTGCATGACATAGATCCAAAAGTCACTTATTTAGCATCAAAAGGCTTAGATCTAGTATCATTTTCTTAGTATTTCAAATACCAAATTTTTGCAAGTACTAAGTATTGTAAATTTTTAGTGTATTTAGCATCTAACCCACTAATTTAGCATCTTAAGAATGTTGGTTTTTAGCATCTAACCCACTAATTTGCCACTCCCTAGTTTTCCGACTTCTACCGGAAGGAGGCTACGACCTCCTTTCCTTGCCCCGTCCTGCCACCCTGATAAGAAGAAGATTGTAGAACCTATGGACCTGTCACACACAAAACGCTGCTGCTAATAATCTCTGCACTCTAGTCACTGTCAAATCATACCTGTAGTTAATACCGTCACATCATCTTTCTGCCCACACTGTCATATCAAACCTCAATACTACTGCTGCAAATTATCCTTTGATCAGAACTTCTTCTGCTGCTCAAGCTGCTCATCAACACTGCTGGATATTGCCAAGTCAATCTTATTACTGCCACACACACAGCCAAGTCAGCCCTATCACTGACACACTCTGTACTGTACCAATCTCTGAATCTGTTTGTGCACACTGCTCACTGCCAAATCATCCCTTAGGAAACATATCACTCCATATCAACACTATCAAATCATGTCACTGTGAGCATCTTATCACTTGTCAAGTTCACCACAGTTCAACATTACAAAACTTCATACTTTGTCAATCACTGTCAATACTTCAAACTTGGACTGTCAAGACACTTCAGGAAAGCCATCACAGTACATCAATTTCTGTCTTGACTGAGTATTTCAGTCATCATCCTAGGACAAACATCATCACAACATTACAGTGTATATGGTGTATAGGGTAGCAACAACATTCACATCATGCATATAGTATCACAATATTAAACATACCTGGAACATCATGTCATCATCATAGAATATAATCTATACTGTATACCTGTCACTTGAATATCATGTCATAAACTGTTGCACTTGTAATAAGCTGTTGTTCTTGTCATCATCAAATAAATTTGACTATGCCAAAATCATGACTGTGTATGCAAATGTTTTCTTGCTCGGATTTTACTCAGATTTTCACCATTACTGTTATATTACTGAATGTGTATCAGAAGTATGTCATAGTAGTATTATTTCATACCTGGGCTTGTACATCATCATCAACATACTGCTGCTGTTGTGAAGAAATAATTTGGGTCTGCTTTAGCCTTCTGGATAAGTGCTGTCTGCTGTTCAGGACTTGATAATCGTCCATTCTAAGACTGTCTGCCAAGAATCCATGGGCAACGCTGGGGAATCCGATTGACAGTAACCTCAAAAAAAAACTAAGCTCTGTCCCTGTCGTTCCCAATGCTACTGTTGCTTTCATCCAACTCATAGAGCAGCTGCTACTCAATAGAAATCACAGCTTCTGGATGCACAGTTGCAGATGAATTGGTCCACGGTTCAAATCTCCTACCCATCTTGTAATTATCGTTCAGCTCCGGCAAAAACTGGTATTGAATTCCAGAGCGATCCCTTTGAAATAATGAATCAGAAAGAGTGAAATCCTGAATTGGAGAATGGCATCACTGTTTCATAAATTTGTCCCCGAAATCTCACATCATGAAACCAGCAGCAAGCGGCCAGTCAGCACCATGGACCCCGTCAGGTAGTGACTCCCAGACTCACATTTCACTATTAAAATTGTCCTGCACTCTCTTTAAAGCGCCGTGGCTGAGATCGAATCTGGTAGGGATGCTACGAAGTGGATCCTTGTGTTTTCGGAGCAAAGATAAATTTCGGGGACAACTAGAACGCTTAATTGCCCAGCTTGCTTCTGCGCGAAGATAAAGAAAACCAAGGATGACTACTTCTGCATACATGTATAATAATGTAATCTCTACCCGAGAATTTTAAGATTTCATGTCTCGATTGTTCGGAGGTAGTCATATCTCACCATGGCGCCTCATATATGCCCGAATTTCCTCAGTGAACGAAAAGATTTCCACGGCCAACTAAAAAATTGATGCGACTGATGTAATAATTGATCACTCACCATATTCATAAATCAAACAATATAGCTATATTTATATGAAAAAATAGAATGATCGTTTCCTTATTTTAATGAATATTTTTTGTCATATTTTATTTTCAAATTAAACTTTTCCTTGTTTTAATGAATTATTTTAATATATAAGAAAAAAAAATTATTTATTAAACTATTTTAATATATAAATGTTTTATTTATTAAAACTTTTTAGTATTTGATTTTAATATTAATTTTTAAATCTTTTATTAATGTTTTAAGGTTTTATCATTTAAACTTGTTAATATTTTGATTAAACCAACTAGGCGGTACTTGACCACTCTTCAGGAAGATCAGGGCTTTTGCCATTGTCCCAAGGGCTCCAAGGGCTTCAGACTTGGGCTTGGACAAAGTCAAAAAGGTCTCCTTTGACGCTGACACTTACTTAACTCACAGAGGCTCCTCAAGGGGCACCAAGACACAATAACACACACCAGTTGGCATCAATGACAATTTAGTCAACAATCTCCCCCTTTGTCATTGATGACAACTCCAAAGCTCCCCCTTCAAATGAGCTTCTTTTGACCACACAACTCCCCCTTAGATCATGCTTCTTTCACCTACCTTGTTCAACTTTTTCTCCCCCTTTGGCATCAATGGCAAAGGGTACTTCTGCCAAGAATTCAATTAGGAGATAGTATGACTCCCAATTTTTCTCTGAGGTACTCAAAAGTCTCTCTT
>LPNX010002605.1:34358-46886 GCA_001517045.1 Pseudotsuga menziesii
ATCCCCATTTAGAAAGGTTGATTTTACGTCCATCTGATATACTTTGATGTCTTTGGAGCAAGCGTAGGCTAGTATCATTCTGATAGCTTCCATTCTGGCAACTGGTGCATATGTTTCTTCAAAGTCTATTCCTTCGATCTGAGCATAACCCTTACACACCAAACGAACCTTATTTTTTATTACCTGTCCATCTTCATTCATTTTGTTTCTGAAAACCCATTTTGTGCCAATAACATTTTTGTTATGTGGTCTCGGAACAAGTTCCCAAGTTTCATTCTTCTTGATTTGATCTAGTTCTTCTTCCATAGCTTTAACCCATTGTTCATCTTTACTAGCCTCTGCAAAAGTTCCAGGTTCAGTTGTAGACAAAAGAGAGAAGTGTACCTGCTCATTTCGTCCGGATTGTCTTCTTCTGGTTCCTATTCCAGCATCCTTATCACCAATAATCTGATTTGATGGATGGTTCTTCTGGTACCAATTCTTAGGTGATGGATGATCTTCTTGTTCTTCTTGTTCGACAGTTGGTTGATTCAATTCTTTATCTTCCTTGAGTTGCTCTTCATCCTCATCGGGTTGTTCTTCCATTTTAATTTTCTTGGAACCTTTCTCTTCTTCATCGTCTGATTCTTCTGAGTCTTCTCTAGATGATGTTGGTATTCCTTCAACTATTTTCACGTTAATGCTTTCAATCACTTTGTCTAATCTTAGATTGTAGCATTTGTAAGCTTTCCTCTTGGATGAATATCCAACAAATATGCCCTCATCTACTCAAGAGTCAAATTTTCCAATCTCCTTATCATCTCTTTTGATGTAACACTTGCTTCCAAAGATTCGGAAGTGTTGTACACTTGCTACTCTTCCGGTCCATAGCTCATAAGGAGTTTTATCATTTTTGTTTCTAAGTAATCCTCTGTTTAAGATGTGTACTGCTGTATGAACTGCGTCTCCCCAAAATTTGTCATTTAACTTGGATTCATTCAACATGGTTCGAGCCATCTCCATAACTGATCTATTCTTTCTTTCAGCAACTCCATTTTGCTGAGGTGTTCTGGCTACTGAAAATTGTCTCTTTATGCCATGCTCTTCACAGTACATGTTGAATTCATCAGAAGTGAATTCTCCACCGTTGTCAGATCTAAGACACTTGATTCATGACCCTGTTTCATTCTCGACCAGTTCCTTGAATGTTCTGAAACATCCAAATGCTTCTGATTTCCTGTTGAGAAGACATACCCATGTCATCCTGGTATAGTCATCAATAAGTAGCATGAAGTAATTTTCACCATTCAATCCTTTGCTTTTGGTTGGTCCACATAGGTCAGTGTGAACAAGCTCCAAAGGTTTTGTAGAAGAATGCTCTTTTGTCTTAAAATGCACTCTTGTTTGTTTTCCATGTTGACATTGTTCACATACAGAGTTAGCAGGTTTTGTGACTTCTAGCATATTTCGAACTGCTTGGTTTTTGTAGATTTTGACCAAATTGTCAAAATGTATATGCCCCATTCTTCTGTGCCAAAGCCAGCTTTCATCTTCTTTTCCCAAGTGAGCCAGCTTTCATCTTCTTTTCCCAAGTGACATTTTTCAGACTCAATCTCATCTAACACATATATATTGTTTGGAGTCCTAGTGGCTGTGGCTACTAACTTCCTTGATCCTTGCTTTCTTATTTTACATCCTTTTGAGTTGAAGATGAGTTCATGACCTTGATCACACATCTGACTGATGCTTAGCAAATTATGTTTCATGTTATCTATAAGCAAGACATTTTCAGCCAAGGAGTTTTTACTTCCGAGCTTTACTGTGCCCTTTCCCAATACTCTTGCTGAATTGTTATTTCCAAATGATACAAATCCTTTATCTTTTTCAATATTGACGAAAGCATCTTTGTCACCTGTCATATGCTTAGAGCAACCACTATCAACATACCATTTTCCAGAGCTGTGATTCTGGGCTTGAAGAGCAATACCACATTCATAGTTGTTGTTATTGTGTTTAATCCACACCTTGTTGGACAAGTCCTCATTTTTTACTGTTGGTATCCTTGTTCTGCAATTTCTGGCTATATGACCAAAGTTGTTACACTTGTAACATTCTATTTCTGATCTCAAGGGATCAAATCGGTTGTTGTACTGTGGTCCTTTAAGGCTTGCAAGGTTATTCGTTGTCTCAAAGATTCTTCTTTGAAAACAGTTTACAGCTTTGTGTCCGAATCTTCCACATGTAAAGCAATGCCCATAAAAGAAGTATCCATAGCTGGGAATATATGGAGGAGGAGCTTTTCTGTGATCTGATCTTTCTGCTGGCCCTTTTTCTAATACAGGTTGTTCTGACTGACATTCGATCTCTTCTTCATTCTTGGAGTCCTTGACAACTTCTGCATACCTTCTTGGCTTCTTTTCATCATCTGTCAACTTTGAGCTGGAGGCTTCATTTGTATTCTGCTTGTATCCTATACCGGTCTTGTCGAAGAATGGCTTTTGATTGCTGATGATTTGTTCTAGAACCTTGAAACTGTTGTCATAACCCTTTGCGATATCTTTCATCTGCAGCTTGTTCTTTAGAGATACTATCTCAGCCTCACGGTTCTCCTTTTCTCTTATATTTGTCATTAGTTGTTCAGTGAGAGAATCTTCAACTCGTTTGGCTTCTTCTAGTTTGGTCTTCAAGTCAACAATGGTTTGCTCAAATCGTTGTTCCTCTTCCTTAAGCAATCGATTTTCTTTTATGACTTTCTCTAGCTCTTTCAAGGCCAAGTTCAGCCTCAAGATCTACCTCTCCTTCATCTTCGGATTCTTCCTTACTATTATGATCCTTATCCGAGCTTATAGCCATAAAGAGTACCTTGTCTGGTTCATCGTTATCATCAGAATCACTATCACTATCTGAGTCACCACTGGATGAGTTATTGTTTCTTTTTGTGTAGAGACTTTTCTTCTTTGCAAATTTTCTTCTGTTCTTATTCTTGTAATTATTGTACTTCCTGTAAGGTTTAAAACTATCATCCTCTTCACCATCTGAGTTCTTTGCATAAGGACGCTTAGAAGCAAAATGACCTATCTTTTCACATGAAAAACATTTAAGAGGTAACTTACCTTTCTATTTTCCAGTGCCTCTCTTCAATTTCCGAACAAAGTTGACTATTTCTTCATCATCAGATTCATCACTTGTCGGTTTGTCTTTCATTGATTTGTTCTTCCCGGCTTGTTTGCAGGAGACCTTGAATGCCGCTTCCTTTCTTGACGTATCTTCATCTTCAATTCTCATTTCGTAGGCTACTAACGTTCCATGCAGCTGATCCACTGTCATAGTATCTAGATCTGTTCTTTCTTCTAAAGCAGAGATCTTGGGGTTGAACCTTTTGGGAAGAGTTCTTAGAATTTTCCGAACAACTATGGTCTCCTCAACCTCTTCTCCTAATCCTCTGATGGTATTCACGAGCTGATCAACCCAAAGAATATAGGCTGCCATGTCTTCATCTTCATTCATTCTTAGCTGTTCAAATTGTCCCCTGTAAGTTTGAAGTTTGGCTTCTTTGACTTTGTGGTCTCCTTCATATGTGGTTTGGAGTTTGTCCCACATTTCCTTTGCAGAGGGACAGTTCATCACTTTGTTGAATACTGATTCGTCTATAGCACTTAGAAGATGATTTCTGGCCTTTGAGTTGTTGTTGTATTGAGCTAGCTCACCTGCATCAGTTGGCACGATCCTTGGTACTTTGTACCCATTCTCGATACTCTGCCATATTTCGATTCCTTGAGCTTCTATGAAGGCTTTCATTCTTATACTCCAGAATGCATAGTTGCTTCCATCAAACAAGTGTGTTCCAAATTTGCTTTGTTTAGCAAATTTCCCCATGATTACCTTCCAGCGATTAGTCTGTTCAAAAGGAACCTGCTCTGATACCAATTGTTGAAATATTGAGAGGGGGGTGAATCAGTATTTGTACAATTATAAAACTTAAATCAAAAGTAGGTTGCTGATGGTGTTCCAGATTTGCTTTGTTTAGCAAATTTCCCCATGATTACCTTCCAGCGATTAGTCTGTTCAGAAGGAACCTGCTCTGATACCAATTGTTGAAATACTGAGAGGGGGGTGAATCAGTATTTGTGCAATATAAAACTTAAATCAAAAGCAGGTTGCTGATCACCAATCACAGCACGTCATCAATATGTATAAAGCTAGTAAGATGCACAGTACACAACAGTTTTTAACGTGGAAACCCAAGTTCTGGGGGTAAAACCACGGAAGCCTTTTAATAATAGTTGTCCAGAAATAACTAGATGTAAGGAACAACTCCCTTATTATATAGACTTCAGATTTTTCCAGCTTCAACTGGAAGGAGGCTACGACCCCCTGATTTACAGGCTACGACCTGAAGGAAGCTGCCACTCCCTAGTTTTCCGACTTCTATCGGAAGGAGGCTACGACCCGTCCTGCCACCCTGATAAGAAGAAGATTGTAGAACCTGTGGACCTGTCACACACAAAACGCTGCTGCTGATAATCTCTGCACTCTAGTCACTGTCAAATCATCCCTGTAGTTAATACCATCACATCATCTTTCTGCCCACACTGTCATATCAAACCTCAATACTACTGCTGCAAATTATCCTTTGATCAGAACTTCTTCTGCTGCTCAAGCTGCTCATCAACACTATTGGATATTGTCAAGTCAATCTTATTACTGCCATACACACAGCCAAGTCAGCCCTATCACTGACACACTCTGTACTGTACCAATCTCTGAATCTGTTTGTACACACTGCTCACTGCCAAATCATCCCTTAGGAAACATATCACTCCATATCAATACTATCAAATCATGTCACTGTGAGCATCTTATCACTTGTCAACTTCACCACAATTCAACATTACAAAACTTCATACTTTGTCAATCACTGTCAATACTTCAAACTTGGACTGTCAAGACACTTCAGGAAACCAATCACAGTACATCAATTTCTGTCTTGACTGAGTATTTCAGTCATCATCCTAGGACAGACATCATCACACCATTACAGTGTATATGGTGTATAGGGTAGCAACAACATTCACATCATGCATATAGTATCACAATATTAAACATACCTGGAACATCATGTCATCATCATAGAATATAATCTATACTGTATACCTGTCACTTGAATATCATGTCATAAACTGTTGCACTTGTAATAAGCTGTTGATCTTGTCATCATCAAATAAATTTGACTATGCCAAAATCATGACTGTGTATGCAAATGTTTTCTTGCTCAGATTTTACTCAGATTTTCACCATTACTGTTATATTACTGAATGTGTATCAGAAGTATGTCATAGTGGTATTATTTCATACCTGGGCTTGTACATCATCATCAACATACTGCTGCTACTGTGAAGAAATAATTTGGGTTTGCTTTCGCCTTCTGGATAAGTGTTGTCTGCTGTTCAGGACTTGATAATCGTCCATTCTAAGACTGTCTGCCAAGAATCCATGGGCAACGCTGGGGAATCCGATTGACAGTAACCTCAAAAAAAAACTAAGCTCTGTCCCTGTCGTTCCCAATGCTACTGCTGCTTTCATCCAACTCGTAGAGCAATTGCTACTCAGTAGAAATCACAGCTTCTAGATGCACAGTTGCAAATGAATTGGTCCACGGTTCAAATCTCCTAACCGTCTTGTAATTATCGTTCAGCTCCGGCAAAAACTGGTATTGAATTCCAGAGCGATCCCTTTGAAATAATGAATCAGAAAGAGTGAAATCCTGAATCGGAGAATGGCATCACTGTTTCATAAATTTGTCCCCGAAATCTCACATCATGAAACCATCAGCAGGCGGCCAGTCAGCACCATGGACCCCGTCAGGTAGTGACTCCCAAACTCACATTTCACTGTTAAAATTGTCCTGCACTCTCTTTAAAGTGCCGTGGCTGAGATCGAATCTGGTAGGGATGCTACGAAGTGGATCCTTGTGTTTTCGGAGCAAAGATAAATTTCGGGGACAACTAGAACGCTTAATTGCCCAGCTTGCTTCTGCGCGAAGATAAAGAAAACCAAGGATGACTACTTCTGCGTACATGTATAATAATGTAATCTCTACCCGAGAATTTTAAGATTTCATGTCTCAATTGTTCGGAGGTAGTCATATCTCACCATGGCGCCTCATATATGTCCGAATTTCCTCGGTGAACGAAAAGATTTCCACGGCCAACTAAAAAATTGATGCGACTGATGTAATAATTGATCACTCACCATATTCATAAATCAAACAATATAGCTATATTTATATGAAAAAATAGAATGATCGTTTCCTTATTTTAATAAATATTTTTTGTCATATTTTATTTTCAAATTAAACTTTTCCTTGTTTTAATGAATTATTTTAATATATAAGAAAAAAAAATTATTTATTAAACTATTTTAATATATAAATGTTTTATTTATTAAAACTTTTTAATATTTGATTTTAATATTAATTTTTAAATCTTTTATTAATGTTTTAAGGTTTTATCATTTAAACTTGTTAATATTTTGATTAAACCAACTTGGCAGTACTTGACCACTCTTCAGTAAGATCAGGGCTTTTGCCATTGTCCCAAGGGCTCCAAGGGCTTCAGACTTGGGCTTGGACAAAGTCAAAAAGGTCTCCTTTGACGCTGACACTTACTTAACTCACAGAGGCTCCTTAAGGGGCACCAAGACACAATAACACACACCAGTTGGCATCAATGACAATTTAGTCAACACCTAACCATGTGATAAATTGGGATATGATTCAAGTGGAACCCAAGGGAGAGTTCCAAATCGAGCCAATGCGTATCCTCGACAGGAAGGTCACAATGCTCCGGAACTAAGCCATAGGGCAAGTAAAGGTGCAATGGGAGCACTACGGACCTGAAGAGTCTGCGTGGGAGCTGGAGGATGCCATGCGATTGGCACATCCATTTTTGTTCAATCCTGTGGAACACTGAGGCGGTACCAGTGTAGCATTTTGCTCAAATTTTGTAAAGCATTGAGGACAGTGCTATTGAAGGGGGAGGGGAATGTAACACCCCGGTTTTGACCCTGTTTGCATTAAATATACATGATACATATATTGTAAATAATCATGGTGAGGAGCTAAAGGCAAAATCCCCACCATCGATTTGATTATGTTATGATTCGGATTGGAATGGCCACCGATGGTATATCGGGACATACGGCATATATTAAATTGTGACATCATGTAAATGTGCATTTTAATTAAATAACCCAACCAACTATGTTCACTGCAACTAAATTGAGAAGGGGCATGATTCCTAAGGATAAAGAGGGGAAATGATGAACCTTGAGCCATGGGGGAAAAGCCATGTGTCACCACCCTGTTTGTTTTGCTCATTTTCCCTTGTTTCATCCACCCACCACCTTCATTGTTTTGTTGATTAGTTGGGGCATCTATTTGCTGGCAAAAAGACCACTACGCTCACGCCTGCACTCTCTCCACGACGTGCCTTCTGGGTTGCGGATGGTTTGTCCACTATCCCGATGGTGACTGTTCGTTTTCCTCAAGCGGACGGAGTTAAAAGGATGGCAATTCCTTGTGTGGGGGTTCGGCCTTTCCCTCTCATACACCGTTTTGCTAGTCGGAGACATTCTTTCGTCTTGATCACGCATAGAACCTGCGTTTATTCCACCATTGTCGATTGTGAAGGGTGTGTTAGCTTCATCGTGGAGAAGGGACCCTTGTTGTCCAACGTTGCTGGTGTGTCCCTTGTTGCCCAACGTTGTTGGTGTGTCTGGACTGTGGAACGATCTGTTGTTTCATCGTGATTTTCCCTATGGGTTTCTTCTGTGTGTTTTCCACATTTTGCTTTGGCTGTGTCTTTTTCCATCACGCATAGTTTGGGAGTTTGTTCTTTCCCCATTTTCTGCCTGTGCAATTTCTCCAGCGATTGCATTGAGGATCGGGTGCTGTGGGTTCATAGTGGTTTGTGGGCTGTTGTTTTCCCACGATTGATGAACTGTGTTTTTCCCATGTAAAAGCTTGAATAGCTGTTTGGCTGCTTGCATGCAGTGGTTTTGTCCTCGGACTGCATTGGAGTGGTGAATGAGGGCCTGAGGTGCTTGATAAACCTGGTGGGTTGAGAACCACACAGACAAAGCTACTGAGCTGGCTTTCTTCTCCACAACCCCTGAATAGCACTAGAAGGGAGATCAGGGTCTGAGAGACTGCGTTGCAGAGAAGGGATTGATTTCCTTGTGTTGGTTGTGTGTGGGTGTTCTAGAAGCCAGGCTGGCTCTGGTGTTGGTGTCTGTAGCTCTTCAATGAGCTCACCATCTTAGCATTTAGCCTTTCCCAGCTCCTAGATGGCTTGATAAACCCAACTTGGTTGGCTTGGTTGATCTGATGTTCGCCTGATAAACCCAACTGTGTTGGCTTGGCTGAACTGTGTACCCTTGTAGTGTTGTTATCCTTGGCTATGTGTAAGCCTGTTAGTTCCTTATTCCTTGGGGAATCATGCCCAGCTCGGGGGTGGCAGCGTTGTTGAGAGATTAAGGAGCACGTGGGCCTATGGTTGGGTGGAACGGTGCAGCGACGTAGCTGGTTGCGGAACAAGTTCTTAATAAGATAAGTATTCTTACCTAACTTGTGTCTGCAATCATATTTACCGTTGATGAATGATGATATACATGTTAAATGTTGATCTGTATATGCATGAGTGTTGATTGATATGTTTTGCTTCCGTTGTGTATATGAATGATTATGCTTTGTAATATGTTTTATGTTGTTAAGTATCATGCTTCAGCATTATATGTATGTATGTTCATATTCATGGGGCTAGATGCCCAGATGATTTGATGTATCATAGCGTCCTCTTCATCGGTCGGAGGGTCGAGGACGTTACAGTTTTAGTTTGGGATCAGGCATGATCTCATGGTTCAGTTGAAAGCAATCCAATATTGCACTTAGCACAGCAGAGGGTGAATACATTGCAGCATGTTCATCCTGTAGTGAAGCAGTATGGCTTCCCAAGATGTTGACAAGATTATTTGATGCAGAGATAGATGTTACTGATATCCTTAGTGGTAATCAGAGTTGTATTAAGTTGCAGAAAACCCATTGTTTCATGACAAGTCAAAACATCTCGAATTTAGGTATCATTACATCCGGGATATGGTACAAAATGGAGTTGTAAAGCTCAAGTATGTTCCTACAGAGGAACAAGTGGCAAATGTGTTGACTAAGCCTCTATCTCGTGTAAAGTTTGAATACTTTCGAGACAAACTTGGCGTAGTCCGAAAGGACCTCCCTCGAAAGAGGGAATGAAGGAAGATGGTAGAAGGATGCAGTGGTGGTAGCTCAGCCTAGAGTAGGGTAAGTCTGGCTAGGCTTGTTGACTCGAAAGGGTTAGTAAGTCAGACGAGGCATGTTGATCCTAGGGGGATTAGTATGTCTGGTTAGGCCTGTTTAGCCCAAGAGGGTTAGTAAGCCAAAACAAGACTTGTTGGTCCCCAGGAAGATCCATTTGTCTGACTAGGCCTGTTGACTCAAAAGGGTTAGTAAGTTAGACAAAATGCCCAGATGGATCTACCAAAGAACTCATCAAGATACTGCTCCAAGATAGTTAAAGGGCAAGATGTAGTTTCATTATTCCTATACTGATGTAGCAGGTTTAGTATTTTCATATCGATGTTGTTAAGATGATTGTTTAGATAGTTTCAGTATTCCTATACAGATATGGCAGGTTCAGTATTTACATACCAATGATTGTTAAGATGATTGATGAGATAGTTTCAGTATTTTTATACCGATGAAAATGATGTTGTTTCAACATTTTTATGTTAATAACGATGATGTTCCAACATCTCTATGTTGGTGATGCAAATGATGATCTAGCATCTATTGATGATATTGTTTTAGCACTAACATGCTAATGATGTTGTTCTTGTTGTTTCAATATTTACATACAGATGTTACAGATGATGTTTCAGTATTTACATACTGATGTTGTAGATGATGTTTCAGTATTTACAAACTGATGTTGTAGATGATGTCTCAGTATCTACATACTGATGTTGTAGATGATGTTTCAAATTTCAATAGTTACATATTGACGTTGAAGAAGATGTTCCAGTATTCGCATACTGATTTGGCAAAATATGATTCAATATTCACATACTCATGTTGTAGAAGATGATCCAGTATACACAGAAGATGATTCAGTATCCACATACTGATGTTGTAGAAGATGATTCAGTATCCACATACTAATGTGACAGAAGATGATCCAGTATACATAGAAGATGATTCAGTATTTACATACTGAGGTTGCAGAAGATGATCCAGCTGAGATCGATGATGAAGATGTTTGATGGTGTTCCAAAACTTCCTATGACATATAGAGACTCACCAGTTAGATGAACAGTTGTGGTAGTAGATGCTACCTTGGTTGAATACCTTCCTAGTTAAGAGGGAGTGTTAAAGTATTGTAACTTCGGAAGATATTCCAGATGTATTGATTGTATTCCTCCATCCGAAGATGAGTTTGGGCATATAAGAGTCATTAAAAGAATCAATGTAAACCTCTGGATGTAAGTCGGGTCACTAGTACCCAAGTGTCATTATAATAAATATTATTTTTGGTGTCTTGCTAGACAAGTCGACCCTGTTAGGTCCTAGGTCAAGTCAAGTGACAAATATAAATAGGGAGGCGCTCCCCTTCATTTGTAGACACACACTCAAGCCAGTTTGCAAGAGAGAGAAGAAGAAGTGCACCAGAAAGAAGAGAGAAGTAGTTGTCTAGGTTTTACACTACTCTGGTTGAGTTCTATACTGAGGAATTTTGTGGGGTTTTCTCCCTTGTGGTTTCCCCGAGGAAAATCTTTGTGTTCTTGGTGTTACTTTGCGTGTTGTTCTTTCAGTGATCCTACTAGTTAAAATTGTTTGAAGATACCATCTAAGCAATTAAGAAAAACTTAACACAGAACCACTCTTCTCAGAATCCAAACAAATTCCTCGGTACCTCTCGGTATATCGTGAACCCCCTCCCCTAAATTTACTCATCCCTTAAAATCTAAAATTAACCAAGATAACACGACACAACATTATTTCCTTTTCAGCGGCATTACTTTCGACTCCATTTTCAGCATTGGCTATATTATAATTGTTTATCATTTGCTTCAAGTCATTATTGTTATGAATGTTATTATCAGTTTTCCACGGGGACACGTCCAACAAGGTCGAGGACGCGTTTCCTACGTCCCGGGGACTTGGGGACTCCTGGCAAAACGTTTCCCCCCCCCCACTAGGCCCCTAAGAATTTTTTTTTAATGTTTTTCCATTATTTTCACTTTTTGCAATCCCTACTTGGTGATACTAAGAAAATAAATCAATATATTTAGTATTTACATTGCACAATCATGAATATACATCATATGAATTATTATTTTTTATATTTTATTTTATATTTAAAATTTTAGAGACGTCCCCACGTCCCCCCTGAATTTCCCTAAATTTGGGGGTGGTCTCCACACGTCCGAAATGTGCGTTTCCCCGCTCCTGCGTCCCCCTGTCCCGGAAAGTTGGAGGAACATTGGTTATTATCATGCCGGTGAATTATATGTTTTAATATTGCAGTACTTGGTGATTTTATCAAAACTCCTAACAAACACTCTGATCATTCAATCATTAACAAACAAGAGCCTTAACAACTCTTTCTTTGGGACTACCCCCCTTGGCTCCGTTAGGAGTGGCCTAAATGAAGGAGACAGAAGCAGATGACAGTACCTGACTCGAGACATGCCCCCAAGGACACACCGAGCAGCTTGAAGATTTATGTTGCGTTCCCCCCTAGGTGTGTGTAAAGCGGCAACAAATTACATTCCAAAATCCTTGCCTATATTGGGGTCATATTCATAAATACCACCCTGTACCCCCTCCTCTAAGCTCTATCCCTTACCTCTACCTTGAATCTCAAAGAGGATCCTCCAAGGACATTAGTCAACACCTTACAGTTTTAATGAAACTTCCTAATCAAGTGTTAAAATAAGGTAGAAAAAGCTTCCCATGCTTAATAAGTGATTTTTCTCAAGTTAAGGGTACATTTTTGTTAAGGTCATGATAGAGGAGTTCAACAATAAGCACCACCAACATCAAGGTACATAGAGAGGTTGATGTGCTTGATTAAATGCCAATCCCATACCCTCATACATGATAGAATTAGCGGAAACGTTGCAATCCTAATCCTAAAAACTATTAAGTTTGTTGAATTTTGAATGGGATCTAAAATTTTACTTTTTGTATATGAAGTCCAATGAGATTGGAACCACTCAAACATCCTGAAACAATTAATGGTAATGTTAACAGTCACTTTTACTTTAAGAATGAAAGACAGGGAGAATGTCACTTTTACTTTAAGAATTTAGCTAGGTTGCCAAGGTACTTGGGTACTGGGACGGGTACGGGTACGAGTACGCCACTTTTTGAAATGGGGTACTTGGGTCCGTCAGGGTACTGCAGTTTATATATATATATATATATATATATATATATATATAGTCACTTTTACT
>LPNX010002605.1:60616-73946 GCA_001517045.1 Pseudotsuga menziesii
TATGTTGGATAGAGTCTTGGTGATTATCTTGATTGTTGTATAAGTGTAGTATTGAATGAGAAGTTGACATGTAAGTATTAGATATTGTGAGTTATTTATTTGATCAACCTAAACGTTTTCTTTGAAAACTAGTTTTACAAGTGTTGATCATTGTGTCTTTGAGCTAAGTGGAGTTGTATTGTTAATGACAACCTTTGACAGTGTTGTAAGTGATTATTTGCTTGATATTTGTTTGATTTATTGACTTGATTTGAGTAGAGTGGAAAATCCTTTTGTGTATAAGAGTTTATGATATTGATCAAGTTTGACATAGTTGGTTAAGTCTTTTATCTTATTGGTTGAGGTTATTTGATTGAAGTATATCATGTTTAACTGTCAAGTATTCCTTGACTATGATTGAGGTTGGCTATGGTGTCATTGAGTTGAGTGTGTTTGGAAAAAGTTTGGTTGACAGTATGTGAAGTCTCTTGGTTGCTCAAATGTGTCTTTTACTTGATGAACTAGGCCAAGTAAGAAGGGTTGGTTGACTGTCAAAGCACTTGATTAGGTTAACACAAATATATGATTGATTTGGAACAGGTACACAAGCATCTTGGTACAGTTGAGAAATATTGGCACAAGTTGCCTTATGTGCAGTTGGTTTGACTTAGATTGGATGAGTTGTATGAGCAGTTGGTTTGACCCAGGTGGACTGAGTTTGGTGTGCAGACTTAGATTGACTGAGTTCATTGATGTGAGAAACAGATTGATTGGTACAGGTTGATTGTACATGTTGATGAGTATTGTGATACAGTGGACAGTGATCGGTTGATGAGTAGTGATCAGATAATGAGCAGTGGATAGTAGTGGCAGTTGTTGTGCAGTGTAGCACAAGTGTTGATTAACAGGTCCACAGGATCAGTGCGGTTGTGGTTCAGCTGTTTCTATCTTCATATTAGGGTGGCAGGATGGGGCAAGGAAAGGAGGTCGTAGCCTCCTTCTGGTAGAAGCCGAAAAACTAGGGAGTGGCAGCTTCCTTCAGGTCGTAGCCTGTAAATCAGGGGGTCGTAGCCTCCTTTCAGTTGAAGCTGAAAAATTGAAGTCTTTGTAATAAGGGGGTTGTTGCCTCCTTCCAGTTATTTCTGGAAAACTATTTTAAAAAGGCTTCCGTGGTTTCCCCCGCAGGACTCGGGTTTCCACGTAAAAATCTTGTGTACTGTGTTGCTATGCTTTCTATGTGATGATAATGATACGATAATGATAACAATGCTGATGATCATATAATGATAATGTGACAATGCATAATATTGAATAAGTTGTTGATTATAAAAGTTGAAAAAGTAATAAAGACTGCACACACAGATTCACCCCCCCTCTCTGTGTTCCTGGTGTGTTCTACAGCATCATCATGATATGCTTCAAGAGTTTCAAGGATTTCTTCAAAGACACCATATTCATGATCTTCATGAGTTCTTTAACAAGAGTAGGAGCTTGCATATCAAGCCACCATATGCAAGTTGTCCAAGATCCAACATACCGCAGTGTGTGTGGGTTCCAAGACCCAACCATCCTTGTACAAGGATACCATTGGCTCACACGGACAAGAGCCATATCAACAAATGACCACAGAATGGGTCATTTGTACTATTAAGTGTTCCAAAGCACACAATCCTGCTTGCCATGTCATCAACAACCACAACCTTTGTCATTAATGCCTTTAGCCTTGACATCAATGACAACCATGCTCAACAACTTTTAGATGTATCCAATACTCGTACCCCCGTTCTCAGCATTCCCACGTTCCAGAAACTTGTGCAAAATAGTTTTTCAGTCTTTTTGAGTATTTTTTAGGATAATACAAATCCAAGCATAAAAGCATTTTTGGAAACTGAAAAAAACTGGTCTCAATGAAAATGAAGACCATGCAGCTGTTTCTCTTTACATCTTACTTAGATTAATGATATGACCTTGAAAATAATACAAAACAGAAGAGCAAACCAAGTTTTCAATGGGAATGATAGAATCTAAAGAATAAAATTAAAAAAATTAAAAAAATGCAGGATGGAGATATTAAATATAGTGATTATAACTGGATGAATCAACAAATTTTATATTTTTTTGAAAATACATTTTATATTACAGAATAAAATTTCTCCGATGATGATGAATCAACAATTTATAAACTTGATAATAATATTTTGAAACATCTCTATTTTTTTCATTTCAGAGACAAAAAATACCTCATAATTGTATCACTTCCAAGGCTCTATAAAAACTTAAAAGCTATAAAGAGTGTACATTAAGCTTATAAAGAATCAATGTACTTGAACCTGTCAGCATTTTCGTGTGTCTCTTGTGATATTTTCTCCACGTCTCCACCTTTTCAAATCATAAAACATCATAAGAAAAGTTTCAGTGGAAATTTGATCAACTTAACTCTTAAGTTCCCATTGGCAAACATGATGTTTACAACTGTATATCAACCTAGCATACAGTATTATGTCATTAAGAGAATTAATAGACTAGAAAAAACCTCATCATTAACAATGCATATCTGACTGCCTATGTGCTTCCAGACTAGAGTATGGAATTCTCGAATGACAGTAAAATCATTCCAACAAATTTAATTTAAAACCCAGCTTAAACCTACTTGATTCTACCAAGGCTGAGTTCCTCGTATCCAAGAAACAAACAACAAAAAAATGTGCAAGGCTTCATTAAAGATAATTGACGCAAGAAGAATGAAGTAGAATATAAAATATCCACAAACCTCCACACTGTGTCATTCCCATTATTTAGATTTAATGCAAACAAATAGGAGATCCAAGTGGTAATAGCTCCTTAGTTGCCTTGATTGCATGCTTTTGTTTAGAAGAAGCATTGTAACAGAAACAATGAAGATTCTTTCTCAAGAAAGCTTACATTACTTCATAAAACTAGAAAGGCTTTTGCATCAAAAACAAAGGAACATAATGCAAGCTTCTACACGACAGCAAAATCTCTATATTATTCTATAGGGATCTAAAATAAAAGGAATATGCTCCACAGGTAGAAGGTTATAAGCCAGTGCACAACGAATGCCATAAGCATGCACAACATTGCACTATTCTGTGCTAGTCATGCCAAAGGTAAATAGCAGGAAGTGGTTGAAATATATACATGTGTGTGTGCACGCGCACGGGCGCGCCACAAGGGTTAGCTCAAGCGGTCATGAGCCAGACGTGAGATCTCTCACCCCAAAGTTGGGGAGGTCAAGGGTTCGACTCTCTTGATCCCCTCAAGGTTAGACTCAGGGCCAACGGTTTGCCCTGTTTACCATCCATCAATCAAGGGGAATTACTTGGATGGTTTCCATGTGACTGATGACAGTTCGACAGTTTGACTTGCAGAAACTTCATTATGGCTCAAGGGTTCAACCCGCGTGTTGACCAGTCAAAGTGACTGATTACAGTTTGACTTGCAGAAATTTCATAATGGCTTGAGGAGGCCATCAAGCTGGGTTTGACCCATGAATTCATGGAAAAACCAGGGAGTCTAGTAACTGGGTCTTACAAAGCAACTAATCAAATCATAACTAGACAAGGATTAAGCTGTAGCAGATTACTTTTCCCAGCTAAAGTTAAAGCAGAAAAATATTTCCTTTGTCAGATCTCCTTTGAAAGCTTGACAAAGAAAAGCACATGATGGAAAGAGGAGTCCTAAATTGCTCGCTAGGTCACTGAGTCCTGACTATCAGCTAATAAAAATCTCCTTTTGCCAGAAACTACCTAATGAATTCTACTTGTGCTAGAAACTAAATCTATGTGATCGCTATCATTCAAGAACTTGTTATGCCAGCATAATACTTTCAATTGAATTTCCATGTATGCTATGTTAAACAGAAATGACTTGCTTAGCTTCATGAATAAAAAGACTGCATGTTAGGAGATTCTATGTACCGCAATGGACTTTCCTTGCTAGCAATTAAAGGTCCGCATTCATACCCATGGTTTTTACGTTGTAAAGGATCATATAAATCATGATTACGATATATACCTTCACCATGGGCATTAGAAGCATCACTGAAATCCTGAATGAAACTTGCCAAGTTTGGAGGACCAACATCACCTGCAAAGGGAAAAACAAAATTGATTTTCAAAAACAGCCCCATTAAAGAGTCATAGATACCCATTTGGTGCTAAATATTTGTTTGTGGTGTAAGTCATCCATTGTTACCTACCCACTTATTTTATCAGCAATATAAATGGCAATAATCAGCACAGTACACAAAGGTTGAACATGCCAAAAGAAGCATAATGGTTCTGAAAGGATTCCTTGAAATGCTGGACACTCCAAACATGGCTCAGGGCCCTATGTTAACGTGAAAAAGTTTAAATGAAAATTAGGGCCTTATCTTCTAAGTAACAATAGTTGGTAAATCCTCCCATCAAAGAAATGGAAAATTTACAATCTAAGAGCCATTGTTCCAAAAACAAATCTACTATATACTGTTTCAAATGTGGGACAAATACTGTAACAATATTTTATACATAAAATTCAGTGTCTAACGGGAAATCTTGCAACTTTGTGAATAAATCCAAAAATTGTCCAGAAATTGGGAAATTATTAAAGCTAGCTCCTCAAGTTTTAGCTGAGTCTGATAAGAAATTTGATTCCTTTATTTTGATACTGCTTTGATGAAAAGATACCATCTTTTGAGGATATATATCACAATCCCATAGAATAAATTCCAGTTGTTGAACCCCTAGTTCATCACAGGCATGTGAATAACAATAGCTTTTGGGCAATGGACTATAATCTTTTGAAAATGACATGATTCATAGAGATCAAACTAGTGACCAATGACAGTCAACCGAAATAGTGTTTTATCAATTTCTCTTATAAACAGTGAGATAGCTTCCAATATGAAGTAGCAACTATAAGATGGTCTATAAAACCATGCTGACAACCATATATATTTTGTTAAAAGGATACTAACCCACATGTAATCCTGTCATGTTCATTGTTGAACAGAGGTTAGAGTACAATAAGGATCCTGTAACCTACCCATTGCCTTTTTATTTCAAACAAATTCCAAGCAAAATGTCTTTCCAATTCAAGATCAGAGTTATTCATAGCTCCAAATATAATAGATATGTGATCAAGTGCTTACCACAAAAGGAAGTATCTATCTCAAATTGCCCTCAAAATAACCTCCATTTGCAACATTGCCTGCTACGATTGCACCTAGAAACAGTCTCAACATTGAATTCCAAGTGTGTATACAATGCTACAATTAGATATTTTAAAACATGTCTTGCTAACTCAGTCATTATGGATAATCTTGGGAACACTTCAGCAACCATACCATTATTAACTATAATCACTTCCTATATAAATCATGCACAGGAGAAAAAATGACCAGTCTGATTGACCAATGATATCATAGTACTCCTAGGAGCATTTCTCCATTTAATTTGCAAGGATAAATAAAGGCATCAATATGTCCTATTGAGAGTGAATCGAACCAAAGTTATGAGTTTGAGAACGACAATGATACAGAGTTTATGAAAATATAAATATGTGAGCATGGAACTTAAATAAATAAGAGAAAGAGAAAACAATTGTGACTTCATCCACAAGAACTATCATTGGAGTTGGTAGTCCATTTACACAGATCTGTACATGTGAACAACAGAGATGGATGTATGACGCACAGTACACAATGATATTGCCTCCACTGATGATGATTACTCAATTTAAGATGGGAGCACTTGTTAAATGAGGTCCATATAGGTGATGTTGCCGCCTGAAACACACTTGACCGTGGAAAAGTCTTCCAACCACTAGGTGTGTTCTCGAGAGCAACTATGAGTTTGGAACTCAATGTCACCTCAATTCCTAACTCCTCCATTTAGACCCAACTCCTAAAAAGGTCCAGGGGGGTAGTCCCTATTTACTATGTTTCAATGATTGTGTTTTAGGAGTTATAAAAAATGATTAAATTAATTTAAACTTTATGGCAATCAATCATGATGAAATGCAATAATTTCAAATGACAAGCAAATCTTTCTTTATTTGTAAACCAAATATAATAGCAACAGAAATATAGTATTACTTAACTAGTGCCTGAATGAATCGGGCTATGGAGTCACAAACAAAGATTACAATGAAATTGCCAAAATGCACTGGTATCCCCAGACTTGTAGTTGCCCCTATGAGATGGATCCAAGATAGATGATAGAGGGAATGGGCAACCAAAAAGAGGTGAACCAAGATAGCCTCGACTCCCAAATGGATGGTTGTCATGCCAATCGAGGCAATCTTCACTTGATGTTATCTTAGCCCAAGACAACAATGGGGGAGACATGGACCTACTCCCGACAGGAGAGGTCAAACCAAGACACCAGATCAAATCAATGGAAAATAAAATACGTTAAGTGTAAGGTGAAGTAAACCCTATATCTATGGATGAAGTCACAAGATGAGTTATGGCTTGTATCAAGAAGCTTATGAAGTGTGAAATTTATCCAAGGTTGAAATACAAGTGACTTATGAGTTTTACTACTAGATCTAGGATCAAGGTACTAGCAAATGATGAAAATATCCACTACCTTGGGAACCGTGTCCAATGCAGGGAGGTTAAGGACAAGATTGGGGCTATCTAGTACCAATGGATAGACTTAATGAAAGGTATGACAGTATCAAAGTACCCAAGCCTCAGAGATAGGATCAAAACTCAGGAAAATTGGCCAGATGAGGAATGCGCTAAGATTGAGGGATTAGTCCCATGGAGTTTGGGCCTTGTGGAGTCACCCAAGCATGACGCCTAGGAGAACCCACTTTGGGTTTGACCCGATCGAAAATACCCAGAAATGGTTTTCGAATTGATCAAGCGTTTTCATCCATAGAATTTTTCGATTATTTTAAATCAAGGTTTTAATAGTAAAATAAAAATTCCAATGGATTGGAACCAAGAAAAGAAGAACTAACATGTGGATCTTACCTGAATAACCTTGTAGATGCCTTGATGATGATGATCTATGCCTTCTCGATCAATTTGGATTTTCCCAAGGAAGCTAATGCACCCTCCCTCCTGCACAACAAACATCAACAATATCAGATTTGATGCATCAAGAGAAATGGACAAATGCTACAGAAGAAATAACAAGATGAAACCATAAATCACAATGATACTAATGATAACCCCCTGATACAAGCGATGCCAAACAAGCAAGTTGAGGAAGCCCTGCAAAAACGCCCAAGTGAAGTCGCCCTCCTGTAGACAATGACAAAGGTTCCACGAAAAATATAGATCTCACCACAAATACCCAAATGCTAGGATGCAATACACTTTCCAATCACCATCAAAGAACACCAGATGCAAAGGAGATCCAAGAATTTCCACAAAAGAGTTTTTCTAGTATCAAGATTCCAAGAGCCAAAGACCCTTTTACAATGAGAAGCTCTCTCCTTTAAATAGGATGGAGAGGTATCAAAATCCTAACCAACTTTTGAATGGATAGCTAAGATTAAAATATCAAAATGTTCTAATCAATGGTTGAGATGAGCTCAACATAAAGTACATGGATCAATATAATAATATAACACATCAATGGACAAAATCGCCCTAGGAGAGGGGATCCCACTCAACATGACAAAATAAACATAAATAAAGCTCATGGTGGGTCTAGGGGTTAGTGTCTAACACCCCTAGTGTGTCCGCATGGCACAAGATTAATAAAATATAACTCTAAATGCAAAATCGTGCCTCTCTGAGAAGGTCGTGAACCTCCAAAAGCTCCAGAAAAGCATAAAACATGTCGGAGAGATGGGTGTGGGTCCTCCTGAATGCTGAAACTGCTGGAGAAGGGGTGGAAGACATCACACTCATCATCAAAACTTATTCCATGCCATTCCCTTGCCTCAGTAGCCCAAATCGAATTCCTCGGTAGCTATTTTAACCATTTTTAATCTGCCTCGGGAACTGTGAACCTACCAAAACTGCCACCTGGAGTGCCTGCGTTGACAACTGAGCCCACCAGACTCTCTGGGAGGGGGTATAATGGTAAAAACAAGTGGCTGGACCACCCCCTCCTCATACAACGCCCTAGCTAAACCAATCAAATCATCCCTCTGCTCTGACAAGCCATTTAACATGGCAAAACTGCACCAAAATCGTATACTAAGACAAATCATCACTGTAACTGCCTGAAACTGAAAAACAAACTGTCTTATTGGACTCAAGGAGCCCAAATCCATCTAAGGTGTATACTCATACACCCTACGGATCTCTGCATTATCATGTATAATATCTAATATGCCCAGACAAATAAATTAATAATAATTTGTAAATGATCAAATAATGTTGAATACCACAAATCATCATCACAAACCTATAACCACTGCATAGAACCATCTGGTGACCTGTAATAGACCACATATCATGTCTATGCATCATCCGAGTTCTATCCACCTTATGTCCTGTGGTCGACATTGGTCTAACTAGGCTTGACCAAGTCAACATGACCAATAATATGACCCAGGCTAACATCAAACTGCTGCAAGTGTTAGAGGTTAAGACATGCTCTGCAAATCATTCAAGTAACAATTATAACAAATAGTAATCATTTCACTAGTGGTCTACCAACCAAATATATAGAGTTTTGTTAATTATTAATTATGGCTTAGACCAAACTTTCAAGACCATACTCACTTCATAGTTGTAATCAATTTGCTAGTGAAAGATGAAGGCTAAAAATCAAAAGGCTAGGCTAAAGGGTGACTGCTAACTTGACACTGTGACACTTTGGATATGGAAAGGGGATACTAGCATATGCCGAATAAGCAATAACACAGGGGATGGTAGTGTCTCACAAATGGGTAAGTTACGTTCAGAGAAGCTTATTCACCTTCACAATTGCTCACAATCCATATAAAATACAAGTGAGGCCAACAATCTTTTAGATATAACTTTTAAGAACCATTGCTTTTTTGGTCCTTTAAGTTTCCATAGCCTTTGTTATCCAACTTTTTGTACTATAGTTGGGTTACCTGAGGAGCCGTCGGTTGACAAACATGTTCAATGTTTGATTCCAGTGTATCAGTTAATCCATCTTCATGTCTAGCAAATATTGGCTAGCCAGTTTTTCATTTGAAAAAATTTGACCATGGCCCCGCGGGTTTTGTAATAAAATGTGCTAGTAGGGTATTTTGAGTGGTTCGGTCTCCTAAGACATAGAATCTCAACTAAGATATTCCAGGGAGTTTTTTGCCCTTGACAATTATGCTTTGCCTATAGCCGAGTATAATTGACAAGGTTTTCTTTCGCTTCCTCCAAAGTTGGAATGCCCGATTTTGAATTCTGGGCCTTGGGGGGTTATTAGAGTCCAACTAAGTGTTTATAAACCTACTAGACATTGTTAGAATAGAGCATGGTCTTGTCCTTAGTCAATACGACCCTTAAAAAATTTCCAACAAAAATTGTACCAAACGGGTTAAAAAATTATTTTTTAAATTTTTTATTTTTTAATTATTTCCCTAAGTTTTTTTATTAATTTTTCCATAAATTAATTGGAAAAAACCCGTTTGTAATAAGTCGGTCATCCGGCCCCCGAATTCAGTAATTGAAGGCTCTAATCTTAAACCAAAAATCATTCTTGATCAGCCAGCCAGTCAGATCCAACTTTCAGATCATCAATCGGACACATAACGCTCATTTTCTCAAAAAAGTCATTTTTGAGGAAAAAAATGATTATTTATTAAAAAATGATTATTTTGGAGAAAAATAAAACTCTCCAAATTAATCCAAATTCAATGAAATAAAAGGCTAAATGACATCTCAATGGGCATTTATGATGATTGGAGTTATCATAACTCAGCTTCAGTCAGCATTCAGTGAATAATAAAGTTATATTCAGTTAACGAATTTGTCATCTCCAGCTAAACTCCCGAATTGGATGAAATGGAGATCACTCATTGGTTTGATGATTTGATCGAGGTAAAGACTGAAGATTACAGCAGCAGTGGCCTCTCCAGACCTAGCAATGGCTCCTCCATACCTAAGTTGTGGCCAATCCGGTTAGGTTTGGTTTTTTGGTTTTAGGGTTTTGGGTTCTTCATTCATTGTATAAATAGAGGCTCCTTTAGCTCTATTCGGATGGAGAGTTTGGCATAGAAACTCTGTTGGATTTTGTAAGCTTGTTTTGTTGATAAAATATTGAGACTTTGGAGGTCATTTGATGGGCTTTTGGCATTGTGTCTTCATCCTATGTGAAGTAATATCTCTTTCACCCTACCCTTGTATTGCAATTTGATTATTATGTTTATTGAAGACTAACAATCTAGTACTTAGGCTTCTAATCAAATCTGCATTGAGTGTTTGTGTCTTCAAGGATTGCATCTAGCAAGAGCTTTCGGCATCTAATACCTTCACCATACAAGTGTTCCATTATTAATATATTTTGTTTGCAGGGTTGCAAGCGGCGGACAACAGCCTTGATCCATGCGTGTTCAAAAACACTTGTTACATGGATTTATATTTATTAAGGCTTCATGCTCCATGCGTGTTTGAAAACACTTGTTACATGGGTTTTACATTTCACATTTCACATTTACACTTCAAAGCCAATTTCATTAGGCTTGCCTTGCATTCATGTGTGTAAGAAACACTTGTTACATGAATGGGATTTTCACAAGATATTCATTTCATTTCCATATACATTGTATTGATGACAGCGCTATTTGTTTCAAGTTTAGCCAACATAACCTAGGCAACTCAGAGTCGGGACACAAATAAACAGGGAAGCTTATCCAGCAAAGAGGCTATAGTGGGGGAAAGTCCTCCATGCCACTAGTCAAGTAGTAGGTCGGGGTATAAACATAACTAGAAGGTAATGGATGGGTGGAGATAGTGAACAATGAGACCAATCACTAGCAAACCAAAGTATGGTGGGAATGATCACCTCTATTCTCCTTAAAGAGGGAAAAACTAACGAGTATGGGTCAGAAACTTCTAGGTCTAAGTAGGGACATACATACATAATATCAATACAACCAGGTCCACATATTTATATGATCGCCAGATCATGAAACTAAATGCTAAGACATGTCACAAGAATGAGTATAAAAGCAATAACAACCATAACACAAGATAATACCTGCTGAATCATATACTTGTAAATAACCAGTCCGAACAAACATCTGTCCACTAAGAACCCGCTGGTGCAACTCTGGGCAATATTGACTGCTCTGTAAATGGCTAAATGGCTACATCAGTCCTCAAATCTGAGTTTCCTGAGACTCAATCATGGCATGGGAAAGTACTACAGTCCATCATCAAATAGCGATCCATCATAAATGCTTCATCTCAACATCTCATATGTAAGGGAGCTGGCTAAAATATGTACTAGAATCTAAAAATAGAATATGGTAGCCCAGCTACTATATGTATGATAACAATCAAAAATTGCTCTAAATCATTTGCTGACCATAATAATCAAAAGACGCCATTCATCAAATGTAAAATACTTTAAGCAAACGAACTAGAGTTGTACGAGATGAGCTTGAAGTAGAACTGAACCAAATAAACAATAATTGCAATAGTAAATAAAATGAAAGATTGTGATGTTGTGCAAGTGGACCAATAGATTTTAATTTATTTTAAGGTATTTATTCAACTTAGGGGATTAATGTGTTTGCATGAGAAAATAAACAAACTAATTAATGTGTCTACCTCCAACCCTTATCCCTCAACTGAGAGAAACTATTGGGTGCTCAGCAAGAGAGCACAAGGCTCCCTCCTAGCTCCACAAGACAGTCCCAAAAACTAGTCAGGTGCTCAATAGGAGGACACAGAGTGCCACGAGGCCCCCAAAGACCTCTACCCCTCTACCTCTGCACACTAATCCTCTTTTCTCAATCTTGCAATAATAGATTGAAATGCCTATTATTCTAGCCAACTCGAATCTTCTCCCTTTCTTGTCACTCAGGGTCGGACCAACCGACAAGGGGAATGAATGCGGGGCGAAGATTGGGGCAAGGTTTATTTTAAACAAAATGAAAAATTTAACAATTATTAGCAACGCAAGCCAGCACAATATTGCAAGGTTGGCATAGCCAAATCACTTGCAAGATGTGGGAAAAATAAAATAAAATAAAAATAAATTCTAACTAAGCTAAAACCCAAGCCAATCTACAATTTCTTACGCAAAGGCGGGCAAGCCCAACTTCTTTTGCATGCAAGGGATGGAAAACAGGGGAAACTTCAATTTAACTTAAAATGCAAAATAAGAAATCAAGTCCAAGAGACTCTCTTGGACTTGTTACAATGGTTGAAATTTCAGCATAAGAAAAAGAGGAAACAAGTGGGAAAAACCGTGTTTTCACCCCTTTCTTGTGATGGCCTTGAAGCTCTTCCTTTGGGGTATCCTTTGCACCCTTCTTGGCTGAAATTTGACAGAGTTTTGCCTTGTTTTGTCACCAACCTGCTAAAAAACAGCAAACAAAAAATGATAAAATGTGCTCAAAATCACTTTGAGGAAGTTAGTATGTTAGTGCAATATATATACAAAATTTACACAAAGTTGCCAAATAAATAATTTTGAAAAAACTTAAGTATATAAGAGTTAAAATCAGATTTGAAACACTAAACAAACTAAAATTAAAATGCAGAAATTTGTATGTAAAAAAGAGAAACTTTGTCCTTTGCTCTTCAAGAAGTGAAGCAATGGGGCATCTAACCCTGGAATCCCACTCTTCAATCAAATAACCTACAACTTATCAGATTTTCACTACACAACTACAAAAAGGTAAGAACCAAATAATGAGCAAAGAAATCATAAATTTCAAAGGAGAAAATATATGAACTTTTTTAGCTCCAAGAAAAAGAACTCACAAAATCTATGGAATACAAATACCATAAATCTTACCAAAGCAAATGAGTATGCTTTCGTGGCCTCCCTAGCTTATATAGTTACTTGAGCATAGAAGCAAACTATCAACGAGAACAATGGACACAAGATTCCTCCAAAGATTTTTTATTAACAAAGCCAAATGGTTGAAAATTACAATGGCCCAAGCAAGAGAAAGGGCAAGAGAGAAAGAATGAGAGTAAGAGCATGAAAGAGTGTGTGTGTGTGTGTGTCCACTAAATGAGGAGGGAAAACCTCCTTAAATAGAAAATGAGTGAGGAGAGAGCCCAAGTGCATGCAAGCCACATTTCAAAATCAGAGAGTGGGAGCTCAAAGAGGGGAACCACTTATCTTGGGAGCACCTCTTAGGGTGAGAAATCAAATAGAAATGGTGGGGAGACCCCCCTCTAATATTTGTAATCTTCATTCTAGGTCCAAAGGGGGGGACCACCAAAGTGGGA
>LPNX010002605.1:83311-164092 GCA_001517045.1 Pseudotsuga menziesii
TTGAGATCTCCCTTCCTCTCCTCTAGAAAATCGCCCAAGCTCGCCTAAATCGCCAGAGCTCCTTTTCCTCCAAGCGAAAAACCCAAATGACTTGAAAAAACCCGGCCGCGGACTGTTATCGGCGAGTTTTTTAATTTTTTGCCCAGCAGGCCGATATATTCCATCGAATCGCGATATTATCGGAATATATCGCGATATATTAAAGTGTCGCGATATTTTAAAAATGTCGGAAATTATCGCGATAAATTAGTGGCGATATATCGCCGGGGTCATTGAGTCGCGATATATCGCGATGTCGGCGATATATGCAACTATGATATTATGTATGTATGTCCTTACTCAGACCTGAAAATTCTTGATCCATACTCATTGGTTTTACCCTCCTTAGGGAGAATAGAGGTAGTCATTCCCACCATACTTTGGCTTGCTAGTGTTGGTTTCATTATTCATTGTCTCCACCCATCCATTACCTTCCAATTATTTTTTCGACCCAACCTACTCCTTGACTTATGGCATGGAGGACCTTTCCCCACTAGAGCCTCTTTGTTGGACAAGCTTCCCTGTTTATTTGTGTCTCGGCTCTGAGTTGCCTAGGTTGTGTTCGCTAAACCTGAAACAAGTAGCGCTGCCATCAATAAAATGTATTTGGAAATGAAATGAATATCTTCTGAAAAAGCCCATTCATGAAAAGTAGTGTTTTTAAACATACATGAATGCAAGGAAGCCTAATGAAATTGGCTTTGAAGTATAATGAAATGAATAGCTTAAAACATTCATGAAAAGTAGTGTTTTTAAACATACATAAATGCATGAAGCCTAAAATAATAAAAATCCGTGTAATAAATGCATGGACCAAGGCTATGGAAAATCAAAGCCCAAAAAGCAATGGTTCCTAAAAGTCATATCTAAAGATTGTTGGTCTCACTTGTATTGATTTGGATTGTGAGAATTTGTCAAAGTGAATAAGCACCTATGAACGTAACTTATCCATTTGTGAGACACAGCCATCCCATGTGTTGTTGCTTGTCCTGCATATGCTAGAGTGAGTATCCCCTTTCCATATCCAATGTGTCACAGTGTTGAGTTGGTAGTCACCCTTCAGCCTAGCCTTTTGATTTTAGCCTTCACCCTTCACTAGCAAATTGATTACAACTATGAAGTGAGTATGGTCTTGAAAGTCTGGTCTAAGTTATAGTTAATTAATGAAACTCTATATTTGTGTGATAGATCACCAATGAAATGATTGCTACTTGTTATAATTGTTATTTGAATGATTTGTAGAGCATGTCTTAACCTTTAAACACTTGCAGCAGATAGATGTTAGCCTGGGTTATATTATTGATTGTTTACAGATTACTATTTTCTCTGTCTAGGCATACTGGATATTATTCTTGATTATGCAGAGATCGGTAGGGTGTATGAGTATGCACCTTAGATGGATTTGGACTCCCTGAGTCCAATGAGACAACTTGCTTTCAGTTCCGGGCAATTGCAGGGATGATTTGGCTCAGTGTACCGTTCTGATGCAGTTTTTCCATGCTGGATGGCCTGTCTAAGCATAGAGATGATTTGTTTGGATCTCCCAGGGCGCTGTATGAGGAGGGGGTGGTCCAACCACTTGTTTTTACCATATTACACCCCTCCTAGAGAGCCTAGGAGGTAGTTTTGGGCATATCACGTTTCCTGAGGCATAATTAAAATAATTGAAATGGCTACTAAAGAATTCAATTTGGGCTAATGAGGCAAGGAAATGGCATGGGATGAGTTTTGATGATGAGAGTGATGTCTTCCACTCCTCCAGCAGTTTCAACACTTGGATGGACCCACATCCATCTTTCCAGCATGACTTATTATTTTCTGAAGCTTTTGGAGGTTCACGATTTCCTCAGAAAGGCACTAATTTTGGCATTTAAAAAATTATATTATTTTATTGTGCCATGGGGACACACTAGGAGAGTTAGCTAACACTCCCTGGACCCACCATGAGCTTTATTTACTTTTTATTGAGTGAGATCCCCTCTCCTAGGGTGATTTGGTACATTTTTATATTATATTATTGTATTGATCCATGTACTCTATGTTGAGCTCATCTCAATCGTTGATTAGAACATTTTAATCTTTTAATCTTAGCCACCCATTTGAAAAGTGGTTATGATTTTGGTTCTCCCATTCCTATTTAAAGGAGAGAGCTTCTCATTTGTAAGGGGCCTTTGGCTCTTGGATCTGGATAATAGAGAACTATTTTTGTGGAAATTCTTGGATCTCCTTTGCATCTGGTGTTCTTCGATGGTGATTGGAAAATCTATTGCTTTCTAGCATTTGGGTATTTGTTGTGAGATCTATATTTTGTGGAAACATTGTCTTGTCTACAGGAGGGCGACTTCAACTTGGGCGTTTTTGCAGGAGCTCCTTAACTCGCTTGGATTGGCTTCACTTATATCAGGAAGTTTTCATTAGCATCATTATGATCTATGATTTCATCTTGTTATTTTTCTGTACCATTTGATCTTCTTTCTTGACACATCAAATCCGATATGGTTGACGTTTGTTGTGCAGGAGAGAGCGCGCATTGGTTTCCTTGGGCAAATCGTTTTACATAGAAGGTTCCTCAAATCTTCTCAAATTGATCGAGACTACATAGATCATCATCAACAAGGCATCTACAAGGTCTTCCAGGTAAGATCTACAAGTTGGTGCTTCTTTTCTAGATCTCAATCCATTGGCATCTTCATCTTCTATTCATTTTGACCAAACCGCTTGATCTTTTGGCAAACCATTTCTGGGTTTTGTAGATCGGGTCAAACCCTAAGTGGGTCATCCTAGACGTTTTGCTAAAGTGACTCCATTTGGCCCAAATCCCAAGGCAATGTTCTCTAATCTCTAGCGCTACCCCTCATGTTGCCTCCTTCTCTTGCGATTTGATCTTTTCCTTGTGGCTCGGGTGCTTTGACACTATCATACCTTCTTTCAAGTTCACCCCGTGGTACTAGATAGCCCCAATCCTGTTCTTCCCCTCCCTGCATTGGTCATTTTTCCCAAGGCAGAGAATATCTTCATCTTTTGCTAGTACTTGGATCCTGGATCTAGTAATAGGCTCATAGGTCACTTGTATTTCGAACTTTGATCAAATTTCGCATTTCACAAACCCCTGATCCAAACCCTAATTCACCTTGTGACTTCATCCATAGATCTAGGGTTTACTCCACCTTACACCTTACGTACTTCAACTTCATTTGATTTGATCTGGTGTTTTGGTCTGATCTCTCCTGTCGAGAGTAGATCTAGGTCTCCCCCATTGTTGTTTTGGGCTAAGACAACATCAAGTGAAGATTGCCTCGATTGGCGTGACAACCATCCATTTGGGAGTCGAGGTTATCTTGGTTCCACCTCTTTAGTTACCCATCCCTCTACCATCCTTCCTGGATCCACCTCATAGAGGCAACTACAAGTTTGGTGATAACAGCACTACAAATAGGAAGAGCACTTCAAGATGTTCTTTCAGTTTGAGTTCTGCAGTAATGTCCTAGTACAATAGGAAGCAAAACTCAGTAGCTTTCAGTACTGCAGAGGCAGAGTATATGGCTGCTAGTTCAGCGTCCCGAGAAGCAGTTTGGCTTCGTAAACTTCTTGCGGGATTGTTTGGCCAGTTTCCAAAGCCAACCGTGATTCACCGTGATAACCAGAGTTGTGTGTAGATGTCAGTGAATCCTGTATTTCACGACAAGTCAAAGCACATAGAGATTCGATATCACTTCATACATGATATGGTGCAGAAAGGGTGGTTGAGCTCCAGTATATTCCAACAGACAACCAGACTGCAAATGTTCACACCAAGCCTCTTCCTAGGATGAAGCTTGAATACTTTCGCGGAAGACTTGGAGTAGAAGAGAATGTATCCCTCCTTGAGAGGGAAAGATGACTGAAAGACATTTACCATACTTTTTCCCAAGTACCTCTGCTCGTCCAGGTTCTCAACCAGGCATGGGAGAAATCCCATCGACAGATGAGACAGACAAGTAGTACATGGTCGGGTTCACACAGGTGCCTCTTCTCGTGCAAGTGCTCAGCCAGGTATGGGAGAAATGAAAATCCCATCGACAGATGAGTCAGATAGGTAGCAGATGGTCGTGTGATTGCACAGACACCTCTACTCGTTCAGGTTCTCAGCCAGGTATGGGAGTAACCCATCGGCAGATGAGACAAACAGGCAGTATATGCTCATGCACATTTACTCGTATAGGTTCTCAGCCAGGTATGGGAGTACCCCATCGGCAGATGAAACGAACAGGTAGTAGATGGTTGTACACATTTTCTCATCTAGGATCTCTAGCCAGGCATGGAAGTATTGCATCGACAGTAAAGACGGATAGGTAGCAAGATATTTTCTCTCAAACATCCGAATAGAACAAATTCATAAAGACAACCTTCAGTACGTTTAGAGATGATAGAGACAGTATAGATGTACAAATGAAACCCAGATAATTGTGATGAATAATACCTTCCTTGTTGAGAGGGAGTGTTGGAGTTTGTGCAACTTCAGAAGCTATTCTTATTGTTCTTTTATTACCTCCTACAGGAGATGATCTTATTGTAATCAATCATACAAACCCTAGAAGAACAATGTAGACCTTGGGGAGAAAAGCAAGCAAAAGAAAAGATAAAATAAATTATAAAATATAAAATATATTGCTCCCCCAAGAGAAGTCGGCCCTAGTCAAAATGTTAGTGGAAAATCTGTATAAATTGGAGGCACCCCTCCTCAGTATTCCACACAGCAGCAGCACAGCAACACAATGAAGTTCATAGTTTTCTGGGAGAGAGAGAAGTTCGCATATACTATAGAAGAAGACTGCTTTTCAAGATTTCTATCTTTGGAAAGCATTTCCATATTTTCTCTTTCTTATTCATTGTACATTGTCCTCAGAATTATCATCTCTAGACGAAGGTTGTTGGGTTTTCTCCCATTTGGGTTTCCCAAGATAAAATACTCGTGTTATTCTTACGTGCTTTGTCTATCTTCTAGTGATCCTATTGATAAATACAATTAAGATATATTGCTATAATCTTATGAAAATCTAACATTAGAAACTTAATTTTCCCCTTCTATGTGACTTTAGGGACTTTTCCAAAATTTGGCTTGCTAACTAATTGCCCATTTTCCTGATTTCCTCGACTGAGTTTGGCAAATGTGACCAAAACCTTAGCAAGACTTGTTCAAATGACTTCAAACATTGCCCAAGGGTGTAGAGGGGCTCGGGCCAGTGATTTTGAGTACATATACCCCAATTCGTGGGCATTAGATGCCATTTCACCCTCTTTTTATTACAACATTTTTATGCCGAGGGACATATCTTAATCACCAAAAATTAAAAAATCCTAGGCAAACCTAACAAAATTCTCAGACTCTGGATAGTGTCTAGCATGGGTACATAGAACATTCCTAAGCCTTAGTCACCCCGTGGACTTGATCGGTAGAACGCCTTTCACCACTTTGGAGGTATGTTTGAGTGAAAAACTCAGATAATTAAAATCACTTAAAAGAAATTTTAAATATCTAAGGGAAAAAACACTCAATGAAAGGACTTCTATAATGAAAAACTCCTAGGTAACCAAGTTATACAAAAACTAGACCTTTATGTCGACATATCATTACAATATCCCCCGTAGGAGTGCGGAAATTTCATGGAGAAAAGATAAGAAGAAGAGCTACCTTGCTTGAAAACACTTATTAGGTACTTTTTTTTCATCTTCAATGCACATGGTACAGTTTTTTTCTGAGCAGCATCGAGACTCATTCTCTTAGGAGAATGGAGACATTTGGTCTAGGACCAGGATGTGGAACCAGTCCAGTACTAGGGGACTCAACCTTGAGTTGAGTGACCATTATGTTGAATGAGGATATCTAGTTCGAGACCAAGATATGGAACCAGTCCAACACTGGGGGACTCAACCTTGAGTTGAGTGACCATTCTGTTCAATGGTGACATCTGGTCTAGGACCAAGATGTGGAACCAGTCTAGCACTGGGGGACTCAACCTAGAGCTGAGTGTCCATTCTTTGAATGGAGGCACTTGGTCAGTTACCAAGAATTTACCTAGTCCGGGACTAGGGAATCAGCCCAGGGCTGAGGGACATTCTCCGAGAGAATGGAGGCGCTTGGTCTATTACCAAGTATTTGGCCTTGTGTCAAATTATGCAGCCTATGGCTGAGGCACCTAGTCTGTTACTAGCATAACACTATAAGCCCTAGACCGGGTCTAGGCATGTGTGACATTTTGACCCTCGATCAATGGGCTTTGTGATCTTCTCCAAGGCTTAGCTACCCTTGGCTAAGACACCTTAGTATCCAATATTGGTGTCACACAGGGTGTGACATAAAAGCATTAGTAATTCTCTCTGTTTATGATGATGTACTTTGAGTGGGGATGAAGGACCACCTTGACCACTTGTTTTGACCACAAGGCACTTGAAGAAGGCTAAAGCAAAAGTCTAAAATACATAAGGACCCTTAGTACCACTAAGGTGTCAAAGTGAAAGTGCAAAAAGACCTTTAGTACCACTAAAGGCAAAAGGCAAAGTGATAAAAGAATAAAATAATATTATTTTGTTCTTTTCAGTTTTGGTCCACTTACAGGTGACTCGAAGGCTATGAAAGAAGATTAATCCATTTCATTATTACACACACACTTGCTCTCACAGGTGCAGCTGCTTCAACAAAAGAATTCGTTGGTTATTGAAGATGAGGAGTTTTTTTTGTTTATGCCCTAGCATGGATGAGTCTAGCTAGGGCATTCAAACTCATCTTTTGATCAAACTCTAAACTAGGGTTTTATCATTTTTGTAGCAGTAGTCTTCTCTGACCTTTACAGATTGATCACAGGTAGCTTCAGTTTGGCTTCGAGCAACTTCGTCCTCCACCGAGCAGTCTCCTCCTTCACCGAGCAGCCTACTCTCTTCACCCGTGCAGCTTCTTCCTTTACGAGTTACCTCTTCTAGGGCTTGGACCCTCTTCCAAACCCTAGGGCAGCCCATAGCAGCAGCCCGAGAGGGTTCTAGGTCTGCTACCCACCCTCGAGCAACCTACAGGCATACCCGTAAGGGTTTCGGGCAACAGCCAGCAGGCCTGTGAAGGATGTCGGGTCTGCATAGACCCTCGGGCAGCATACAAGCCAGCCCATAAGGGCTTCGGGTAGACAAATCTACCCTTCGGGCAGCAAAACAGGACACGGGCAGTAGTCGAGCAGACGTCGGGCAACTCGAGCAGAGCTGTAACAAATCCGGGCAGGGCAGCAGGTACTAGGCAGGGGAGCAGAGCATCCAGGCAGGGCTCGGGCATGCCTAAACAGATCTGAGGAGGCAAAAGAAAATCTAGGCAGGCTGTAAAAGAGAAAATCTAAGCAGATCTAGATTTTTGGGCAGCTGGAAGGAACTAGGGCTTGAGGCCCTAGTTTGGATTTTTTTGTGAAAAAATTATCTTCTGTCAACAAGAATACAGGCTTCCAAGCAGCAGAGAGAAATCTCGGTAGTTAGCCCTAGATCTGTATTCTTTGGGGAAATTGTCCTTGCAACAATTTTTGGACTAAGTGTGCTAAGGTTTGTAAACCCTGTTCAAGCCTGCTAGGGTTTGGAAGAATTTGTGCAACATTCATCTCAGAATTCTGAGACAAACCTTCTTCTTCTTCTTCAAACTCAGTCATCTCATTTAAGGGATGAATTACTAATGATTTTGCGGTTTTTGTCCTTTAAACGTTTCCCCATGAAAAACATCTTGTGTTCATGTGTGTGATGTTTTGATTTATCTACTGCACTTGTCTTATTGTTATCTTACAGTCTGCAAAATTTTAAGAATACGTGCTAATGCTAAAATTCAACATGGTATCAGAGCTTTGCATGTGAAGACCCTAGTAAGAGGCAGATTATTGTTGTCTTCCTAGACCTTGGGACATTTTGCAGACTTACATAACTAACTTGTGTAGCAGAGATGGCTACCAACACTTTCAAACCGGAAGAAAAGCTTGAAGGTTCAGCAAACTACAACTCTTGGAAAGCTAGGTTTACAGCCATCCTGGAGGTAAATGACCTTGATGACTTGGTCTTCAACACCATAGAAGAACCAACATCTAATGCTAGCAGAATTGCTTTTAAGAAGAAGCAAGCAAACGCTAGAAGGATCATCTATGACTCAGACAAGGAAACCTTGATGCCCACCATCACACCATTGAAGACTGCCAAAGAATGCTTTGACACCCTGACGAATCTGTACAAAAAGAAGGCTCCCAGTCAGAAGAGAGTGTTGAAGAAAAGGCTTCGAACACTGAAGATGAACAAGGATGAAGGAGTTGGACCCTCCTTCACAAAGATTGCACAGGTAAGAGACCAACTCACTACTATTGGTATTACTGAGGATGATGATGACCTTGTACAGACTGTATTCGATGGTCTCCCAAACTCTTGGGAAACATTTCTGGCAACAGTAAGTGGACGTGAGAATCAGCCAAACTTTGATAGTCTTTGGCATGATTGCTTGGAAGAAGAAGGAAGAGTTCAGAACAAGGCTACTAGCACTAAGGAAGGAAACCTTGCTCTTACAGCTAAGACAAGGAAGTTCAAGAAGCCCTCCCCTCATAAAAATAAGAGAAAGAAACCACAAGGTAAACATATTGATGCTTCAAAAGTGGAATGCTATAATTGTCATAAGATTGGGCACTTTACTAAGGATTGTTGGAAGCCCAAGAGGAAGTTCAAAAGAAGGTTCCAAGCTTCTGCTCCAGAGGAAGAAGATGAACCCAAGAAGAAGAAGAATACCAAGGCTACCAGAGAAGAAGAACCTAGAAGGGAATATTACTTGATCTCTGCTCTTTCTGGATCTATCACTGACAGTGCTAACTCTTGGTTAGTAGATAGAGGTGCCTCCATACATATGACAGGTAATCGTGGAGCACTCACCAGCTACAGAAAGAAGAAGTTCACTACTCAAGTGGAACTTGGAGATGACTCCACTTACAAGATTGAAGGAGTTGGTTCAACCTCACTTCAACTTGATTCAGGTACGGTCTTGCATATTGATGATGCCTTATAGTTCTTGCTTTGGAGAAAAACCTCCTCTCTGTTGTTGGCTTAGAGAACAAGGGCTACAGAGTCCTCTTCATGGACAAGAACCTCTGTCGTTGGCTTAGAGAACAAGGGCTACAGAGTCTTCTTCATGGACAAGAATGTCCTACTATGGGCAAAGAATGAGAAGTTAAGCTTAGTTGTACAGATTGGGGTTCGAGAGGGAGGCCCTTATAAGGCTTCCGGAAATTCCACTCATGCCTTGGTTCACCACACAGTTGATCCATGTGAGTTGTGGCATTGGAGGTTTGGACACCTCCACTATACAACTCTTCAAGATCTACTAACGATGGTTACAGGTATGCCAGAGATTTCTCCCAAACAAGGACCTCTCTCTGAGATCCCAGATTCAGAAGTTCAAAGGGAGGAAGACGAATTGAGAATCAAATTCTGGATGTACCTGAGGAACCTGAAAGTCCACCAAAAGAACTGCTTTAAGTTCCTCCTTCAAAAAGGAGACCTACCTGGTACCGAGAAACGATACAAGAAACTAAGAAGCATAAAGCTCCTCCCAGGACTTTCAAAGAAGGAATAAGGCCACAGAAGTACTTAGGTTTTATGATCCAGCTCATCAGTGATGAACCTTCCACATACAAAGAAGCAGCAAATCAACAGGTATGGATTGATGCCATGATTGAAGAGTACAGTTCAACCATGAAAAATGATGTATAAGAAGTTGTTCCCAGACCGACACGAAAGTCAATGGTAACATCAAGATGGCTCTACAAAAATCAAGCATGCTACTGATGGCAACATTGAGAAGTACAAAGCTAGATTTGTAGCTTGTGACTTTACTCAAAAAGAGGGCATAGACTATGATGAGACTTTTGCTCCTGTCGCCAGGTATACTACTATCAGAACCATCATTTCTCTTGCTGCAGTATTCAATGGAAGTTACATTAGATGGATGTAAAAACAACCTTCCTCAATGGCAAGATTGATGAGGAAGTCTACATTCAACAACCTGAAGGCTTTGTGACTCATGGGGATAATGTAAATTTTCCTTTAATATTCAAACTAGGGCTAACAGTGCATGCAAATCTCTATTGATAACCACACATGAATATCTTTTACAGTATGCAATGGAACATAAAACTAAGAAATAAATCACAACATCACATCACAATATTGACACTATTATTTTGGGTATGAACCCCCTGAAAAATCCAATATGGGGAAACCGGTGCAGCAGTCAGATATAGATTTTTATATGAGAAAATATGGAACTTTTACAATCACTGCAAAATCACCAACACCTGGGGAATGCAGTACCCGGCAGAATCACTGGGCAAATCCGAGCTAATCCTCAAAACCCTCATGTGTGAGTGTACGGCCCAGTTGTACAAAAATCGGTGATCCTGCTGCTTGCTCCTCCGTCTTCTCAGCTAAATCCTTTGTCTGACTTTCTCTCCCTGTCTGTATCCCCTCTGTTGGAATACAAGTGTGTGTCCTCTCCACCAATTGATCTCTCTTTTATAACTTTAGGTAAAGCGAAAACCCTAATTTCACTTTCACTTTAACTAGTGTTTCACTAAAGTTAATAAACAATTAGATCACTTTAATTATTTTCCAAAGTAAACTTAGGAAAAATAATTAAATACAATTGCCTTCCTAATTTAAGTTTTATGCATGCAAGAACACATGCATGCAGGAAGACCTTTCTTGTTGCTTCTAGTTTAACAGATAAGTTCCATGTGTGTAAACTGAAGAAAGCCTTGTATGGGCTCAAACAAGATCCAAGAGTCTAGTATGAGAGGATGGATGGATACCTTCACAACTTGGGGTTTTGCAAAAGTATTGCTGACTCTAATCTATACTTTAAGGTTGTTCATAATCATATCTTGATCCTTGTCCTATATGTGGATGACTTGTTCCTTACAGGTGAGGAATAGCTGATAGCACAGTGTAAGAGGGAGCTCATCTCTGAATTCGAAATGAAGGATCTTGGTATGATGCATTATTTTATTCGCTTTGAGGTCTAGCAAAAGCCAGGAAAGATCTTCCTAACACAAGGGAAGTATGCAATTGACATCTTGCAGAGATTTGGGATACAGGACCGCAAGTCCATGAGCGTAAGCATGACAACCAACTTGAAGAAGTTGCGAGACTCAACCACCAATTGCGAGACTCTACTATGTATCAACAGCTCATTGGATCCTTGATGTATCTCGTACACACGAGACCACATATTTGTTACACAGAGACTGCTCCAAGTCAGTTCATCACTTATGGGCTCAGGTATACTTCCAGTAGTGGAGTATTGTTAGCAGGATATGCTGACTCAGATTGGGATAGCAGTGCAGTAGACAGAAAAAGTACGTCAGGTTATTGCTGCAGTATGGGATCTGCAATGATCTCTTGGTCCAGCAAGAAACAGGGTTCCATAGCACAGAGTACAGCTGAAGCTAAGTATATTGCTGCAAGTGATGCCTACAAGGAAGCAGTTTGGCTTAGAAAACTAGTATCTGATATGTTCGGTAGAAAGCTTGACTCAATGATTATTCATTGTGATAATCAAAGTTGCATTAAGCTTTCAGAAAATCCAGTGTTTCACGATAGATCGAAACACATTGAAATGAAGTACCATTTCATCAGAGACCTAGTACAGAGAGGTACTCTGAAGTTGTAGTACATCCGTATAGACAAACAAATTGCAAATATTCTAACCAAGACTCTAACAACAACGAAGTTTGTGTACTTTCATGACAAGCTCCTCTCTCACTAAGAGGGAGTGTTGATTTTTCCTAAGTAGCATCGAGAGCCATTCTCTTGGAGAATGGGGACATCTGTTCAAGGACCAGGATGTGGAACCAATCCAACACTAGGGGGAACTCAGCCTTGAGCTGAGTAGCCATTCTGTTGAATGGGAACATCTGGTCAAGGACCATGATGTGGAGCCAATCCAGCACTAGGGGAACTCAGCCTTGAGCTGAGTAACCATTCTGTTGAATGGGGACATCTAGTCAAGGACCAAGATGTGGAACCAGTCTAGCACTGTGGGAACTCAGCCTGAAGCTGAGTGGCCATTTTTTGAATGGAGGCACCTGGTCAGTTACCAGGAAGATGATCCAGTCTAGAACTGGGGGACTTAGCCTAGGGCTGAGGGCCATTCTCTAGGAAAATGGAGGCGCTTGGTCAGTTACCATTTATTTGACCTTGGGTCAAATTTATGCATCCTAGGTCTGAGGCACCTAGTCAGTTACCAGGACATCACTATAAGTCCTAGACCGAATCTGGGGATGTGAGGCACTCCTACCCTCAATCTGCGAGCTTTGTGACCTTCTCCAAGGATTAGCTACCCTTGGTTAAAGCACCTAGTACCCGATCTTGGTGGGACAAGGAGTATGAGATAAAAGCATTAGTAATTTTCCCTATTTATGATGATGTACCTTGACTGGGTATGAAGGATCCCTATGACCACTTGTTTTGACCACAGGGCACTTGAAGAAGCCTAAAAGGCAATGTTAAAAATATCGTGTCGGCGAATATATCGTCGAGGGTCCAAAAAGAAATTATCGGATTTATCGGCGAAAATGTCGGCAAACATCGGCAATATATCGGCAATGTAAAAAAATACAAAAATATTAAAAAATACAAAAAAGAAAAAAATCACAATATATTTGAAAAAATAGGCAAATATCGCCAAAAATCGGCAAATATCGTCAAAAATCGGCAAATATCGCCAAAAATCGGCAAATATCGTGATAAAATCGGCAAATATCGTGATAAAATCGGGAAAAAATCGCCAAAAAATCGGGAAAATATCGAGGCGATATTTGACAATAATATCGCCAGTGAGTTAACATCGCGATATATCGCGATGTTGTCGATATATCGCGATGTTGTCGATATATCGACGATATTTGTAACACTGCTAAAAGGTAAAAGTCAATAGGTAAAAGAATAAAATAATATTATTTTATTCTTTTGAGTTTTGGTCCACATCCAGGTGACAAAAAAGGCTATAAAAGAAGATCCACTTAAATTCATTTCACACACACTGATGCTTAACATTGAGCTGCTCCAAAAGAGGTTTTCGCTGGTTCTTGAAGGGAGAGAAGATCTTTGGTGTTGGTTTATGCCCTAGCATGGAGGTTTCTAGCTAGGGCATCTCCGTCTCCATCTTCAAACCCTAAGCAACTAGGGCATCACTACTCTATGCACAAGTGAACAGTTGCCACTCAAATCTGCTAGGGCATCCCTCCTATCAGTCACGGCTAACAATGAGCAACACTAGGGCTTGACCCTAGGGCTACTTCCTCTTCATGGGAATCCTCCATTTCACCTTGGGAAGCATTGTTTCTCCACAATCAGCACCTTCTCCATCTCCGGATAGGCAAATCAGTCACGGTCAGCATTAACCCTAGATCGGGCAACTTGTTTACCATTTCGGGTTGCTCATTCTCAGTTTGGGTAGGCTTCGGACAGCAGTAAGAAACAGAAAAGAACCTCGGGTAGCCTTCTTCCCACTTCGAGCAACAAAACAGGCTCACGGGCATCCTATTATCACTCTCAGGCAGCCCACAGAACTGACGGGAAGCCTGTTGACTATTCCGAGCAGCTTAACCTGACTTCGGACAGCCTCCAAATCCATCTGGGTAGATCAGTTTGAGTCTGGGCAGTTTGATGAGGGTTCTGTTAGCCTACAAATTGATACCCACAAGGTTCAGGCAGCTATAGAAGATTCATGGACAACCTTTCTCTCTCCTCGGGCTTGTTCCTTCACACTCCAAGCAGACCTAGAATATTCGGGCAGGTAATGAACAGTCTGCATCTCATCTTGGGCTAATACAGACCCCTCATATAGATCTCGCGCAGCCCTATCTCCTTCTCGGGAAGCCCTAATTTGGAACAGGCTGCAGCACAGAATATCTCGGGCAAGATTCAGGGATCCCAGAACATTTATGGGCATCATCTAAGCGAAGCAAGTGATCTCGGGCAGTACGGAAGTAAATCAGGGCAGCAAGAATACTAGCTTTCGTGCAACAGAGTGAAATCTGGGCAGTTAGCCCTAGATCTACATTCTTTCGGGAATTTGTCCTTGCAACAATTTTTGGACTAAGTGTGCTAGGGTTTGAAAACCCTGTTCAAGCCTGCTAGGGTTTGGAAGAATTTGTGCAACATTCATCCCAGAATTCTGAGACAAACCTTCTTCTTCTTCAAACTCAATCATCTCATTTAATGGATGAATTACTAATGCATTTTAGGTTTTTTTCCTTTAAAGGTTTCCCCGTGAAAAACATCTTGTGTTCATGTGTGTGATGTTTTGATTTATCTACTGCACTTGTCTTATTGTTATCTTATAGTCTGCAAAATTTTAAGAATACATGCTAATGCTAATATTCAACAATGAGCTTGTGCATGGATAGATTGGTGGGTCCCCTTGAAGTTTGCAATTCTTTGTTGAAGGATTGGAGTTGGAGAAGTTTGAATTTAATAAAGCTATCAAGGAGGGGGATTGTGTCATCCTCCACCCTCCCTTGGGTTCTTTCATTTTCTTGTTAATCCATTTAGACTCCATTTGCCCCATGGATGTTCCCTCAAGGCACTACACCTAGGGTTTTTTATCGGTAATTTTTCTTTGGTTTAAATTTTTTCCAATTACTCAATCTTACTTATCAATTTTCTTGAGTAGTTGCTCAGATCAAATCTCCAGAAGAAGCTTCAAGTGAAGAATCATTTTGCTCTCCTTAGACTTCCATTTGTTCTTGTTAAAACCCTAGGGGGCTAAGTAAATTTAAATAATAAACCAACACTTAAGTAAGCTTCTTATTCATTATATCCAAGCATTTCTTTTATTTCATAGGTGGATTTTTCTTGAATATCTTCCACTACCTAATCACTTGCATTTGTTGGTTTAGATCTCAGTTATCAATTTGCTTTAGTGTTGATTTGATTACTTAGAGCAATAGTAACCTTGTTTATTAAATCCAACCCTATAGAGTTAGATTTTCTACATGTTCACTATGGTTATTTAAAATTTTAAACTCCACACTAAATAAATTTAACTTTACTGTCTCATAATTTCCTTCCCGACACATTCAGTTACTTTACTATGATTAGTTGAATGGTTAGTGCTATTTGTGGCACCCAAAGTTACCAAAACCAAACCGATGGTTGAACCAGCTGACCTCGAAAACCGAAACTGATCCAGAACTGGGAAGAAAATCAGATCACAAAACCAAACCACCAAATATACATAAAATATTCAAATTTTGAAAAACTATATACATATATTCATGTGCATCCATGTGAATCCAAACAATTATACAAAAATTTGCAAAAGTTCTCATATATATAATAAGAGTGTATAGAACCTGTTACCGACTAGGCTGCACCTAGTTGGACTTTCAGTGAGCCACCAGTGATGAACAAGATACTTGTTCATATTCAGAGTTCAAAGGTCCTTTCAGGCCTCCAGGGTCGTTTTATTTTTTAACGCATGTTCATACCCCCTTGGGGAAATTGTAAAAAATGTCCTAGCATTTAATTTTTTATAAAAGGCTCGGCTTCCCGGACTTAAGCATCAAGCCGACTAGCCCAGAGTGTTTTTTCCCTTGGTTATTATTGGTTGTTGAACAAACGACTAATAATTTCTGAGTTTTTCACTCACACCTCCAAAGCTGGGGTAGTCATCTTGGTGTTGCGGCCTGGGGAGGTTATTAGAGCCTTTGTGTCGGTGTTTTTCACCATGCTAGGCATTCGAATTGAGTCGTATGGACATGTACTAGGTCCCCCTAGAGTTTCGTCAATTTCCGCAAAAAAAAAAAAAACGTTTTTTAAGCCATTTTTTAATGGTTTAATTAAAAAACTTCAGATTGTAATAAAAGTCAGATACGGAGTCCGTTTTTGACGTGGGGACACTCGTTTTCACACCCGGAGCGTCCATTTTACCCATGGGACCACTTTCTACATCAGCCGGAGCACCCTGTGAGGCATTATTTGGCTAAAAATGCATTAAAATAGCATTTTAATGTTAAATTATGACAAATTGGCACTAAAGTCAAAATAAAATAAAAGTCAAAATCAATTAAAAAATTGATTTGAGTGACATGGCAAGGGTCCCATGTGACTAGCGATTTATACATCAGCTCATATAAAATCAACGTTGGGTTTCAAAGTAAGGTAATAAGTCAAATTCAAAGATGACGTCAACCTAAGGAAAGACTCACGCTAGCCTTGGTTATGGTAGCGAGTGGTAAATGATTGAAGTATGGTTTACGCTAGCTATTGTAGTGGCCCCCTCTTTTTATTACCCACCTTAGCATTTAAACCGTGACTTATTAAGTGATGCCACACATTGTTTACTAAAGCATGCGCTGATTTTTAAGAGGGTGACGTCAACCAATTTAGTTGTTCACGCTGGCACTTTGAAGTTGCGTAGGCATGAGAAGGTGGACCCCCTTCACTTAAGATTTGATTTCAAATTACTAAGATTTACCATACATCAAAGCTTGGCGCGAAGCGTGAGTATTTTGTTGGTAAATCTCACGTCACATAGCCGTACACTCACGCGTGGGTAATGAATGGTATCTTCTTCAGTCTTATTCATTGGTTGGTATGTGCTGGAGGTTTATGATTCGTTGAGGGAGTTTGGTGAGAGAGATGTCAATCACCTCCTCTATTCAAGCTCAGCTAAACTCTGACTTCTTCTTCAGTATTGATGAGACCCCCCTGGGTCTCTCTTTTCCTATATAAGCTGGTCTCTTCTCCTTTGTTCAACATCAAAAGGTGGAACCTCTGCTTGTAATATTGTAATAGTTTTCTTGAAGTATTGTGAATAAAAGGCTTTGGAGGCAATTTCTGTGTGGGATCTATGGATGTTTGGATACAGTTTACTCTACATTTGTAAGGTAACCTGTATTTGTTTTCATGCTTGTATATGTTTGGGATTAACTTGCTTTCGGAAGGAAATGGTATTTTTGTAGAGATAAAAGGTAATTCTTGTTAGGTTACTCTTTTATTGCAAGTCGAGGAAGACTATTTGATATATGTATGATTTCATGCTTAGATCTACATTGTTGTTGTAGTCTCTTTCGGTTTACACAGGTATCTTTTAATCCCCATTGCTAGTGTTGATAATCTTTTGCAGGAAGCTAATGCTGGAGTATTGATGAGCGAATGTGCTCTACCTTTCCTTCAGTAAAAATTTGAAAATAAGCTTTGTCCCTTTGATCTCACCAAAAAAGCTTTTTCTGTCCTTTATTTCTTGCTCTACTCTGGGTTCTTTGAATTTTGATCTACAAATTTCTTAAAATCTTTTTTCGGTTTCAAACGTTTCCACATTAGATCTAGCATCTAAAGTCATATCAAAGGTAGATCTGATGTCTAAAAGTTTCTATTTCTAGTCTGCTTCAAAGGTACATTTAAAATTTTAGATCTAGTTACTTTTCCCTTTTTTCCGCAAGTTTAAAAAAAATTTAAAAAATTAAAAAAGCTTGTTGAAAGAGTTTCTATGCATTCTAAAGTTTGATCTAGCATTTTGTGCTTAAGATTTGCTTGCCACTCTCCTCAAGAGGCAAGCAAAGATCCTAAGAAGGCAAGCTTTCTAGCTTACCTCACTTAGTTGTTTCCTTGTTTTTGTAATCAGTTGTTATTTAGATCTTTTTTGTAAATTTCTGCATGCTGCCCAAAGACACTTCCAAAGTGTTTTTTGGGCATCTTTCACTGACATATGCTTGCTGGTATTTAGCAGGCCCATCAAAAAAGAGAAGGAAACTCTGCCCGAAATTAGCTTTTCCGAACATCCGAAGCTCCCAGGAGGCTTTCCCCTTAGTTGGGCCTATTTCCTTTGCATGTTGTAAGCCTTTGGATCCCAGATAACAAGGACCAAAGAGCATTCTCTGCTGAAACATTGTAACCGATTAATAAAAACAAGTTGAGTAGGCTCAGTAGAGCCCGGTCCCCATCCCCCTTGGGGGATTTGTGTCGGTGTCCTTTTCTGTTTTTTTATATGCTAGTAGCATAGTTGTCTTTCTTTATCATTTCATGCTTTGTTTAAGTTGTGCAAAAGTACCCTGAATACTTACCCACTGCGCTATACCGAAGTACCATAAGGGAAAAGATTTAAGCAGTGTAGTAATTAAAAAACAAAAACAATTTTGTTATGCACTGCTAAGTTAAAATAAACCCCCTCGCTTTCTCGAGTATAGGTTCGTGGATAAGGGCTTGCCCGACCACTGAATCTGGAAAGAGACTCCCAGGTTTTATCTTTTTTTTTCTAAATCAGAAAACTTGTTCTAATTAAAATAAACCAAGACTCCTTCCCCATATGCTCTACACCGCTGCAGCTTGTCTGATCAGTTGGCTGTATCAGAAAGGGATACGAGTTACTAGATCTAATAGGAAAATCCACACAAGTAATTTTCTTGAGAACTCGGGAGGTTGCAAAGGGTAATCACTACAGAGTCAGGGGGCTACTCTAAGCAGGTCTATCCTCGCCCTGTTGGACACTTGGTATTACTGCTTTAGCACTTAGTTCGAAGGGACTTGACTAGTTGGGCCAAACCCACAATTCACCCATTCCTTAATCAATTCATTTAATAATTTAAAATTTACCAACCAAGACACCGCAATACTTTCACTGAGACTACACTAGCAACCCACATTTGCAAGCACTCTTTTCATTTTGGCACTGGTCTATTATGTTCCTTTTGCATAAGTTAATCTCGCAATGTGTCATTGAATTTTGTGTATCTAATTTGAGTTAAGGTATTGCTAAGGTTAAATTTTGTTGGCAGTAATTGGTAATTTCTTAAATTCATCCATTCCGTATTAAAACTCCTAGAATTAATTATTTCTCCCGTAGAGTAAAAACCTTAGATTTTACTTTTCATTAGGGTCCACCCCCCTTGGCTTCGCTAGGAGTTGCCCTAGACGGAGGAGCTGAGTATCAGGTGACAGCACTTGGCTCGAGCTTGCCCCCAAGGTCGCACCCAGTGGCTTGAAGATTTCTGCCACGTTACCCGAGGTGCGAATTAGGCGGCAACAGAACCAAAATAGCACTAAGTCCATTCCATATTTTAATCAAAATACATCAACAAAAAGGCTCTAAATGGCCTATAGAGTCCAAAAATAACTGTAGACTAGATAGTAAAGAAAACACAATCTAATCATATAACAGAATCATCTGAATCCTTAGGCTCAAACTCAGGCTCAAAGGCCTCAAAATCAAAGACTGAGTCGTCATCTACATCTTCAACATGACTAGAATCAACATGGGGATTCCGGGCTTGGGTTGCCTGGCTTGATTCCCCTGGCCCAGAAGTCACTTGTCCAACATCAATATTTACATCTTGTTGATGTGGAAGTGGGTCCAAATCCATCCAAGAAAGGTCTTCAATGTCAAAAGATGTTGGCTAAGTCTCCACAACCCAATCTGATGAGGGATCAACATCATCCAAGAGTATGGTGTTGATTTTAGGGGGTCTTGTTAAGCAATTGGTTGCGCCACAATAATAAAGGTTATATTGCACAAATACCCTATCATTCAACCCTTTTTGCTCTAAACAATTTCGCTTCTTGGTGTGTATATGCTCAAAAACACTCCAATTGCTTTCAATATCCCTAAAGACTTGTTTAGGGTTAAGTCCCACATTTCAGCTATTGCAAAAAACCCCACTTACCCCTACTTAGGATTAGGGCCATAGCAAACAGTCTGTTGAGAGTGATAAATTATTTAAGGGATGTATATTAGCATAGTTATATTCCTCTTCCTTTAGCATGTGCTTTAGAAAAAATATGCATTAGGTAACATTCAGGGTGTAACCAAGTCTAGCTGTGAGTTCAAATTTCCGTGCAGATAGTAGATAGGCATCAACAAGTATATATAACACTCAATAGCAAAACTAGGATTTCAAAATATGTATTTAATCCTATGTTACTTTTTTATGCAAAGTATAGGATAAAATACATTTATTAGCAGGGGCAACTGTATTTATTCAAGAAAAAAATATGCTGCTACAAAGAGTTGTTATAATATACAAAATATCACTTTAATAGGCAAACACTCAGACATAGGGGCTAACATAGCTCTCAAAAATATTATTTTGTTTATAACCAAAGCAGTCATCATTAATTGAAGCGATCTCCAAGATCAGCAATATATAAATCTAATAGTGATAAGATATCTTCAACATACAACCCAAGTGCTTTTCTAGTTCTGTGCATTGGTTCAAACTTCAAATGATTATTCAGCCATAACATAAAAGGAACAAGATTTCAAAAGGAAACTGACCACTGTCCATGCTCTGCTTAAGACTCTTCGCTCTGAATCGCCTTTTCTCCTCTTCTTTCTGCAGAACTATAAAAGCGAAGAAGGCAAGTGTTAGTATCATGAGCATGCAAAACTATCTATTTACATGGTTCAAAGATCTACTTCCTTAGTAAACCAAAATATATTAGAAATTTGTGTTTTGCATATTTAATAAGCATTTTTTCCAAAGATGGGACCTCCATCATGAGTTTTAAACTTTTATGTTAAACTTATTAATTTAATCTTCAGTTAAGCCCACGAGTTGACATTATTGTTATTATGGCCAAGAGCCTATTATTGTGTAACACTTCATTATATTGTACTTATTGCCTATGCTAGGCTAAGACCAACCTAGTCCACCTATGCCTAGGTTAGCAGCATACAGTTACGAATCTAGATCCGGATCTGCCAGATTTTTAAAAAGCCAGGATCCGGATATGACCAGGATACGTCAAGTACAATAAAATATAATAATATTTTTTAATTTTAAAAAGCATATTCTAAGTCTATAATCAAAACCATTCATGAATCACATCATTAGAATTGAAATCATTAGATAATTTATCTATATTTATTTTAATTATTGAATTTATATAAATTTATAGTTAAGCTATCTAATTTAGGTATATTTTAATTATGAAATATAAATTTTATATATTACTTACTTTATATTCATTTTAAAATATGTATTTATGTTAATATATATTATAGATACATAATAAACTTTCCAATTTATTTCTTCAATATATAACAAGCTTTATATATATATACGTGTGTGTGTGTGTGTGAACATGTCAAAAATCTATATATATATATATATATATATTGGCATTTTCTATAGTAAAATTTTAGGAATTGGCAATTGAGTTAGCACACATAATATAGACATCAGTTTTCTTGCAGACACCATCCATACGATAGATAAGATAGAAGCCATTTTTCCAGCTGATTGTATATACAAATGGAGGGCACATACCACCACAGCATTCACATGATACACATCACATGCAATCAAAGGGCACATTCCATAGTATTTCCTACCATGGCCATAAAAAAACACACTGAAAATTAATTATTAAAGGGAGGCTAGGTTGACTAGCAAATTTATTTGCTTGAATTTACCAAATTTATGCGGCTTCTCTTTCAATGCGCCGAATTTCTAATTTTGAAATTAGGCGAACGCAAACCTAAGATTAAGAGTGAAAACGCATGTTGATGCCAATTGAAGTTGTCTCGGAGGAACAAAACCCCAAAAGGAGCGTTGTCTAGGAGGAACAAAAGACCGGATCGAGTTGGGATTCGCGCAAGTGGGGACCAACTGTCATAGATCTGTCTCCAAATTTCGGGATCCATGTTTCCTCCACAGGATCGGTTTCTCCTCCACGATATGCGTTTCCAGCATTCAACAAAAGAGTGCAACTAGCAGTTCTTAGCAGATCCTGATCAAAACCACAGATCCACAAATACAAGACCTGCCGCGCGGATCTTCTTAAACAAACCTACGACCTACCTCTAGGGTAGTGTATAAACCAGCATAGACACATCTTAAGCATGGATCTATCAAACACCGAGAGGGATCCAATTTCTTAAGGTGTATTTTTTTTTTTAATCTTAAACTCAAGAAATGCGATCCCTCTCTTGCTTGATAGATCCGAGTTTAAGTTTTAATTTTCTATTTTATAGACTGACATGGATTTTTTTAATTACTTTTCATAAATTTTTATTTTATTAGCCGACATGAATTTTTTTGTTCACTTCTTTATTTTTTATAATATAACATTACGTTATGTTACCTCGCGTGACAACATCTCCCCCATATTGAGTTGTAGAGCACCGAGAGGTTCATTTGTAAGATTCATTTAAGAGACTCATTCATTACTCATAAGCCAAAGGGCACTTTCTATCTATTGTGCTCTCTTTTGCAGGTCATTGTGTTATCTTTATCTAAGCATCATAGTTACAGGAATCACGATTCAAACCGGAATACTCACGAGTTTGACTCGTCACAGCGGCAAAACGATCCGATCTAGCTCGAGGCAAGTTTAACTCGGGCTGAGGATTTTCCGTTTTTTATTTTTCCATATTAATTGTAGTCGGCTGTGTGGTGGTCGTTTTCGAGGGTTTCAAGCTCGATCCTCTCCTCTGTCCTCACGACGATAGACACATCTATGCCTGCGGTTATCCTCTCCCCTATCCATGCAATGAGACATTTCATTTTCAAGGGTTTCGAGTTGGGTCCTCTCCTCTATGTCGGCGACAACAATCTCCTCTCCTCCATCTGTGCGACTGCAAACACAGTCAATGGTGATTGACGATTGTGGGCGGACAACTAAGGGTTATCGACCAAGAATCCATTGACTACTGTGGGCAGACAACTAAGGGTTATCAACCACGAATGTATCATAGGGGGCGAATATTAATAAGCTAAATTATGCATGTTATGGTAGAGTTTTGTTTTATATTTTAAATTAAATTCAATTATTTATTAAATATTAATTAGTTTTATTATATGTAAAAATTTAAAATATGTTAAATATAAATTTTTTATAACACCTAATTATGTGATATGTTAATATATAATAAAAAATCATTTATATTTCAATAAAGTTAATATTAACTAATCTAAGGGTCTAGTCCAATCTCATTACAAATTTTGAATCGGAATAGAATTGATATGTTTTGGGCATTTATTGATACTTTTGGACATCTATTGATATGTTGATGTATATGGACATGGCTATCTTTGATATCTATGCAAAATGTTTTTTTTAATTCAAAATGTGTATATATTTAATTTTTATATTTGCCGATTTTTTCCCGATTTTTTTCCGATCCGATTCAAACTCTTCGCTCTTTTGCCTCGCCGATTTATTGTCGATTCCAAGTCCAGTAAGTATGCTAAGCATACTAATAATTATGGGTTGTTATGGCCCTTTGCCTCTAAAAGCTCTTGTACTCTCTTTCTAAAGTGCACTGATGCAGATTTGTTGTTGTTGTTTTATCCTCAACTAGATTAGGGTTTCCTGGATGGTTTGTCGTAGATCTTCTACGTCTTGTGAATCTCAACATGGTATCATAGCTAATGCAAACCAATCTCACCCTAATTAGTATTATCTTTCTTAGGTTTAACTCTCTTTCAAAAGACATCACTCTCCTACTCTCTAGGATTTTTCTAGGGTTTATACCCTATCCTAAGACTAGTTCACTCCTTCCTTACTGTTTCAGCTGATATATATTGTATAATTGTTGAAGTGTAGTGTAGATTTCTGGAAGAGGCTTGTACACTAGGGTTTATACCCTATCCTAAGACTAGTGCACTCCTCTACTTTTTCAACGGATATACACTGTAGATTTGTTGAAGTGTATATTGCAAATTTCTAGGTGAGGCTAGTACTCTTATATTTTTGGGTCTATAAAGGTGACTTAACACCTATGGATTCAAAGTGGTTGTTCTCCTGCCTAAATGAGTCAAATTATCATACTTGTGAAAACTAACTCACTGCTTTGTTTCACAGCAGAGGCTTATGGATGTACCTAGAAAGGCCTCTTTCCACCGCCAATGATGACAGCTACAACCTCATGTGTTTGAAGAAGGTTGAAGCTCTTATGCTAATCAGGCCATATATTGAGTCGGATTTGATACATCAAACCAAGGATAATAAAAGTGCAAAAGGAATCTAAGATAACTTCCAAAGACTCTTCACGACAGTAAATACTACTCACATCAATAGACTTGAAACTGAGTTTTCAAACCAATGTTGAGAAATATATGGCAAGATTCAAGAATCTAAAATCTGATGAGATCTCTCTTCCAGCAACAAGGCTAAATTAGACACAAAATATGTAAGTATTGTTCTAAATAATCTTTCCCTAACATTCAATTCCTTTGCCATTATTTTCTATAGAATCCCTCTATTTGTAAAGGGATACACTCCTCCCTCCCTAGAGGATGTCTTTTCTAATCCAATTGAGCATCAAGTAACTTCAAGGAATATGGGAGAATTATCCCCTAGAGATCAAGACCATCCTAAACCTACCTTAACCCCTAGTAAGCATATGAGATTAAAGGAGAGAACTCTAGATCCTCTAAGATAAGGAAACTCATATGCACTTATTATCATAAGGAGGGCCATGCCTTCTGTTACTTATTAAGTCATGCTTAGTTGGTTGTATCAAGCGAGCCGACAAAGAAGAACAAACATCATTGTTCATTCTTCAAAGTTCAGAAGTCAGCCAAGCTTTTTCTGGGAATTTTTTCAATTTTTTTTTGTAACACATGTTCATAGTCATACCCCCTTCAGGAAATTGTAAAAAATGTACTAGCATGATCAATTTTTATAAAAGGCTCGGCTTCCCAGACTTAAGCATCAAGCTGACTAGCCCTGAGTGTTTTTTCCTTAGGTAATTATTGCTTATTGAACAAACGACTAATAATTTTTTAGTTTTTCACTCACACCTCCAAAGTTGGGGTAGTCGTCTTGGTGGTTAGGCCTTAGGTGGTTATTAGAGCCTCAGTGTCAGTGTTTTTCAACATGCTAGGCATTCGAATTGAGTCGTATGGACATGTGTTAGGTCCCCCACACCATGCAAAACTCTTTAGCGTAAAAAGTATCTATGACATGGCATGGGTCCCCCATATAAGTGGGGAAATGACATGGCATGGGTCCCCCATACTATGCGACCCTCTTTAGCATATAAAGTATCTTAAACTTTGGTTCAAAAGTTTGAGTGGCAAGTTTTATGAAGGGGTGATGTCAACATTAAAACTCCACGCGCGTGAGGCTTAAGGCTAGCGATAAGAGCGTGGGGTGGACCCCTCTTCAACTGAAAGTTTTAAAAAAACTTTCGATATGTTGTGAAGGGAGTGAATGTATCAAAGGATGACATCAACCTCACCACACTTCACACCAACCTCATAGACTCGAGCGTGAGGTAGGTAGAGACGCCAATGAATGGTGAGTGGTTGGTAGCATTTGGTACATGTTGATTGGTTTGATGAGTCTGGTGAAGATAGGTGGCACTTGCCTCTTCACTTCAACTCAGTTTGACTCAATGGAACTCAACATGCAATACGACTCTATCTTCAGTGTAGGTAGCCCCAAACTTAAGCATCAAGCCGACTAGCCCAAAGTGTTTTTTCCCTTGGTAATTATTGGTTGTTGAACAAACGACTAATAATTTCTGAGGTTTTCACTCACACCTCCAAAGTTGGGGTAGTCGTCTTGGTGGTTAGGCCTTATGAGGTTATTAGAGCATCTGTGTCAGTGTTTTTCAACATGCGAAGCTTTTAAATTCAATCGTATGGAAATGTGTTAGGTCCCCCTAGAGTTTCGTCTGATTCCAAGAAAATAATTTTTTCACGCAAAATTAGGCATTTTTAATGGTTTAGTTAAAAAACTTCAAAATGTAATAAAAGATGGGTCCGAAGTCTATTTTTGGCATGGGGATGCTCGTTTTCACACTCGACGCGTCCTTGTTACCCTAGAGACCACTTTTCATATGATTTGGGCGGCCAGAACACCTCGTAGAGCATTATTCAGCTAACAGAGCATCATTTTGGCATTTTAATGCTAAAAATGCATCATTTTGGCTCCAAAATCAAAAAATTTAATAAGTCAAAAAGTCAAATGTTAAGTGGGGAAATGAAATGGCATGGGTCCCACATACCATGCGACCCTCTTTAGCATATAAAGTATCTTAAACTTTGGTTTAAAATTTTGAGTGGCAATTTTTATGAAGGGGTGATGTCAACATTAAAACTCCACACGCGTGAGGGTGAAGGCTAGCGATAGGAGGGTGGGATGGACCCCTCTTCAACTTAAAGTTTTAAAAAAACTTTGGATATGTTGTGAAGGTAGCGAATGTACTAAAGGATGACATCAACCTCACCATACTTCACACCAACCTCATAGACTCGAGCATGAGGTAGGTAGAGATGCCAATGCATGGTGAGTGGTTGGTGGTATTTGGTACATGATGATTGATTTGATGAGCCTGGTGAAGATAGGTGGCACTTGCCTCTTCACTTCAACTCAGTTTGACTCAGTGGAACCATGCACTTCGACTCTATCTTCAGTGTAGGTAGCCCCCCCCCCCTCGGGGGGCCTGCTCTAGCTATAAAAAAAGCATCCTTTCTCTCATTCAAGCTAGTTAAAGTTGATTGAGAAAGGCTTGCTATCATTGTAATACTGTATTGATCATTCATTGTTGGAATAAAGAAGCTTTGGAGGCTAAATTGTGTAGTGCTTTCATGTCTAGAGTACCATCATCATGCTGCTATTGAGGTGATCTGCTATTTTTTTCAATTTTTGCTCTCAATTTTGTCTGGCCTGAATGATTCTTTGAATCATAGGAATAGATCATTGTAAGTAAGATTACTTACTTCTATTTTGTTATATATTCTTACGGAGTTAAGATTTACATGCTAAATAAGATTATTTTCCATGTTATGTTATCTCTTTGCATGTGTATATCCAGATCTCATAAGGTTGTCTACAAGATTGTTTTTCTAGCTTTCAGGTTGCTATGATTGGAAGAGTTATGGATCTAGTTTGACTCCACTGGATTTCCAATGAAATTGCGAAGATATTGTCCTTCTGCACTCCACTCACAAGTTTCCTCGGCAAATTTGTCCAGTAACGAGCACTTTCTCTCCTCTTCCTCCTTCAAATTTAAATTTCTCAAATTGGTTACCTTTTATGATCTTATTGTTTAAATCTATTTTATTGCAAAGTAAATTCATTCATAGATCTAATCAATAGGATCTCATTACCTTCGATCTCAATTATCGCATATAAATTTCCATTTTTCAGTTAAAGAGATCTAGCTTAGATCACATTTTACAAGTATCACAAGGAAAATATTTAGCTTGTTGAGGGTAGTCTTGTTTCGAGGATCTAAAGTTAAATCTTGCAATCAAAGTGCTTATTGTTATTGGCTTCCCCAAAAAGCAACCAAGATCCCAAGGAAAGCTTGCTTTCCTTGGTTAAATTTTTTGCATTTTTCGTAGACTTAGTATTTTTTTTTTACAAAATTTTTGAGGGTTGTCCAAAGACACTTCCAAAGTGTTTTTGGGCACATTGGACTAACATATGCTTGCTAGCGTTTAGCAGGTCCACCAAAAAAGAGAAGGAAACATTGCCCAAATTTTGATTTTTAAGCCATCCGAAGCTTCCCACAAGTTCCCCCGACTTTCGTGGTTTCTTTTCCAAGATTTTGTAAGCCTTTGGATCCCAGATAACAAGGACCAAAGAGCAATTCTCATCAAGCATTGTAACCGAGATTAATAAAAATATCTTGAGTGGGCTCTGAAGAGCCCACTCCCCAACCCCCTAGGGGGGATCCTCGTCTTTGTCATTTTTTGTGATTTTCTTGTTTTTAGTTTAATTTCTTTGTGTAGGCTAGTATACTTTGATAGATGTTCAAATTTGTTTTGTTAAACTAATACAACTACTAATCCCACGACTTCCCAAGTTACCCGAAAGGGGAAAGAGATGTGTGGTAGGACTAATTAGAAAACATTTGCTCATTCCCTTTTTGGTATTGTGCTTTACATTTTTCGCAAATTTACACCCCTTTCTCTCTCAATTAGGGCTTTAGCCTGAAAGAGATTCTTGGGGATTTAATAAGCAAACACACTACAATTTTAAAATCCCTAAAATTTATCGAGGCTTCATTGTGTATGCTATGCACCGTTGTGGTTTGACAAATCAGTTGGTTGCATCAAAAGCAACGTGGGTGACTAGTGTAATTAGTTTTCACATTTCAATTAACCTCCCAAGGCGAAAATCCAACACCTCGATTCGATCCGTTGTGGGGGAAGTTTACAGAGGAAGCGAGAACAACTGGCTAGTGAACTCGAGACAACGTCAGGATACACTCTTGTTGGTGTAGTGTTGGACAAGTCTCAGAGACTCCAACCCAGCCCACATATTCCTCGCGTGGAACCGCATCGGATAAAGGTTTTGGACATACTCCTCATGCTTTCGGGTATATCTGGAGTTCCCTTCCCCCTAATCTAATTGTCTCATTTTCCATATTAATTTAAAATTGACCAAGAGCATTCACAACACATCCCAGCAATACAACAACACTTTCTTATTTTGGGCTCCATTCTTGGCACTGGTATTATGATTTATCATTATACAATCTTTTGCTTCTATATGTTTGTATATCATGCGTTAAGTTAATCTATATGTTGTTGTGTTTCACATATATTGTTGTAATATCTTGTTCAAGTATTTTTTCTCATAAAAACTCCTAAACAATTTACTCAATCATAAACTACCATCTAAAGCTTAATCAACCTTAGTAACTCATAGGGTCTACCCCTCTTGGCTTCGATTAGGAGTTGGCCTAAACGAAAGAGTCAAGAACAAGGTGACAACCTTGACTCAAGACTTGCCCCCAAGGACACACCAAGTGACATGAAGATTTATGACACGTTTCCCCCTAGGTGCATGAAAGGCAGCAACACCTTCAAGAATTGTCTCCTCTACCCCCAAAGACCTAAAGCTATTGCAAGCTAAACAGTTGGCATCGAGGACATTTTTGCATAAAAGATTGGATCTCCTCATAATGCACAACTTGCCGTGCACTCTGTACATTGGTCTTCCTCCACTCCACAAGAATGGGTTGTTGATTCTGCATTCGCTAGGCATATGGCCAAACACTGGCTCCTTCTCCCTAATTTTAGACAGCAACACATGGATGAGAAAGTAATTACTGGTGATAAATCAAAGCTTCCAGTCTCAGATTGTGGTAATGTCATTATTGAAGGTTATAGACACTGAGAGGGGGGGTGAATCAGTGTAAAGCAATATTTTACAATTTTTCTTGACTTGTCACACTTAACTACCAATTCATCATTTCATTATTCTACCAATCTCATAATCATTTCATAAACTTCATCATTCATATATCATAGTATTTAACTCATCAAGAACCATAACACAGAAGAACACCACATCATATAAATTTGTAATCTTTTTATATTAGTTTTGGTTCGGCTACAACCGTTAGGCAAAATCAGCACCTACTGATACATCGAGCACCTACTCTGCATCCAGGACCCTGCCTGGTTTTCTTAGACCCTGCTAAGAAGGGTTTGAGGTATCCTAACCTCAAAAGCAAGACAAGCTTGCATTTACAATTAGGGTTCACTGTCATCATACACAAGACATCTCTGTCACATCATCAACACTGCTCATCACATCAGTTCTGCTGTAATACTGCTCATCATTACAACTGCTGGACATCTACTGCTGTAAAGTATCCTCTGGTCAGTACATCTTCTGCTGGTCAACACAGCTCATTAATCTTTGATCATCATTCTTCACTGCTGCTCTCATCAGTTGTTTATCATCATTCTGTCAGGCACATCATTCTGAATACATCATGTTGTCCATCAAGCATCATCCAACAATCTGCTCTGCTGCTTGTCAACATTAACAACAATTATGTTAGTCTGTATGCATCATCATAGCATGTCTCAAATTCACCACCTCTGGCACATCAGTCTGCTGTAGGTGTATTGTTTATACACCATAAGAATTCTGTTGTGTCAATACAGTCATGATCTTCTTCACTATGTCACTGATCATAACTTGACAGAGTTTGAGCATGTCAAGTCATCAAGGAAATCTTCAATACAATCACAGAGATGTCATCAATTCTCCTCATAGCTGAGTCATGTCTTTTACTGAAGTTATCATTGTATGACTTAGCTAGAATAGCTCAGTCTTGGACTGATCACACTCCACACTCTGTCTCATAAGCTAGGGCTGTCATCTTTTGCCATCAATCAAGTATTCAAGCACTGCTGCTCTTGACCTGCTGCTTATCCCAACATATCAAGGATCTGTTCCTTTTACTTCTGCTCATCAAGGAGTACATTTATGCCAAGACCAAGACAAAAGGATATTACTGCCCTCTTATTAGTCAACCATGTCACTGCTTTAGCTTCTCTTGCAAAGACTGCCATCATAGGATATGCATGATTGTGTATCAAGCTGCCACTCTAAATGTGTTGAGAAAATAACCCAAATAATGTCCACACTAGGACTGTGTAGAAGCAGTGTGAAGCTTCATAGTCCTCAGCAAGTCTCAGAGCAAGTCCCAGTCAAAAACAATTTCAAACTGTGTGAACAACTTAGCAAGTAATGCATGTCAAGTTCTCATACCTTGACTGTGTATGTGTGCTATAGATGTCCCTCAATCAATCTGCCTTCACCAGTATTGTATATTGCTGATGCAGTTTCAGCAGCAAGAGCAACGGGATCTTCTTATCCAGGTGGTTGCTTAACAGTCTTAGTCTTGGACCCAGCACAGCTCATACCAAATTCTATTGCATAATCCAATAGTGCAAGTGCTACAAACCTTCAGGTGTTCAGAATGTACCAATCACAGACTTCTGTATAAATACTATACGCTGTACATTATATGCCACTGTCCATAGATACACATTATCTTGTATATACTGTTCACATAAGATTTCACCCCATATGTAGACTTATCATTGCACATAATGTCTGCTTGTTGCACAGTACCATTGCTCATGCCATATGTTCAAGTCATGAAGGCATCCTATCACTGTCAATCTGATCATCTCTGTCATTGATTATCCCTGTCAATTTGTCAACTCTATCACAGCCATTTCTTCCTGTGATCTCAAAGTTGAACACCTCCTGTAGTTTACTATCCCAGATCATCATATAAATTTAGTTATTCGAATGTATGCTCAGAACATTCTATGCAGCGTCATATCCTTTGGAGACACTACACTCAATTTCAATTCATCAACCCAAAATTTAGAACAAATCAAAAGATACCCAAAAACTACTGTAATCTCAACGTGAACCCTACGATTTCCCACAGCCTGCAATCTTACCCACATCCTGAATTTGATCTTTGTCGTTTTCTATTTAGCGAATATCCATGAGTTCTTATGAATGGCGCACCCATCTATCCACTTCTTCATGTAAAATTTCTCATCATCTTCTACCGTGAAAATCTACAGCAGAGGAACCAATTCGCATAAACAGCACAATGAAAAAAAATAAAAAATCAAAGCCTGAATTATGACATTATAAAACCCCAATTATGTCAAAGGCATTCCATTCAATCTTCTTCAGTAACAAATGCAAGGAACAAAGCATGTGCAAGAAGCTCTGTCAGTTCCTCTAAAGCATAGATGACAGCATGTAAGCACCATAAGCTGCATTGAACTTAAGTGGCCACTTCTCCAGCATCCATTATAGTTGCTGTCCTAAAATTAAGACGTTCAAACCCTGTAACAGCTTGACAATGAGGTGGATTCTCTTCGGTTTCTGAATTTAATCCACAGCAGGAAATGTTAATCTATGGAATCTTTTCTGCTTAGCTCGTGAAAGCTCGACTTGGACTCCTGGTTAAGTCTGGCAAGTGTGAAACATGTGGAGCAAAGAAAATGATTGGAAGCATTACTCCTGGGTTTCTTCCAAATAATAATGGCTATGTCATAGCCACCTGAATAGAGAACCGATACCATCAGACCTCAGCATGAAAGATTTGTGATTCTCCATAACAAGCCCAGTCAGTCACGAGTTCAACCAGTTGGTGAGCTCTTTCCTCAGTCCACGAGTGTCTAAAAAAAATTTCTTGCTGCCCGAAATTCTCCTGCGGCTCCACAAAAATTTCCACGCATATTTTTTCTGCTCCACAAAAATTTCCACAGTTGCTGCTGCCCGAAAATTTCCTCCTATTCTGCGGCTGCCTCAGTTACAGAGCTCCATCCAAATTTCCATAGCGACAAATGAGAGCACGTGAGGGGTATTTATATTAATTTTCACCTCATTTTGGGGCCGACCTGATATATAAAAAATAATTTTTAAATATGAGCCGACTTATACTTTATTGGGCCGACATCACTTTTTAATTCTGAGCCGACATAAAAAAATGTTAGACTGAGCCGACATAGCCTCATGCTGAGCCGACTTATACTTTATTGGGCCGACATCTTCAAAGTCATCTTCCAAAAATCCATGGGCTCCACGATGTGTTTTATCATGACATTTAACCACAAGGTAGACCATCATCATCAACCTTCTTCTAGGGCTTGAAGGACATCTTCAGGGGTTATGTTACCAAATGCCACATCATATAAATGACCCACATTGCCTTCACCATTCCTTCAAGGTTCCAAAGACTTCTTCATGGGCTTCTCCAACGTTTACCAGGGCTTCAAGACCATCTCTAGTGTCTTCAGCATCATCAACTGGGTGGTGGCATCAATGACATCAAGTCCATGTTGGCATCAATGACAATTTCATCAACAAAGGTTTGGTATTTCAGTTCTCCCATGCATCACTTGCTCATGACATGGATCATCTCTTATGTGATCATTGGGTTTGTTATTGTTCGGAGGCTCTTCCATGAAGCACTGTAGTTAATTGAGGACAATTGAGCATGATTTGTTGATGTGAGGTAGGTCTCTTTGGAGCTCCCTTGTCCCTTTTCCCCTGGATGGATTGTATGGTGCCCTTGCTCACTTGATGATCTCCATGCTTAAGGATGCACTATCATGGTATGCCAGCAGAAGGTTGATCTCTAAATCTGCCATATCTACACAGTAACAAGCAGCAGGGCGATGATGCCTTTTTCAGATCTGTCTTCAGTGGCATAAGGTGTGCTATCCTCTAGATTTATAGAAGACTCGAAGCCTGCAAATACCCTATCTACAATATGCACTTACAGGATAATTTCTTACATTTTTGGAGGCCTGTAAACTTGTAGCAGCAGCAGTTGGGGGCATTAATAAACTAGACTTTCATAGCAGCCCTAATTCATTATTCAGACCAGCAGAAAGGGTTGTTATTGGTCTTTGATTGCTGATTTGAAGAGAGCAATGAGCCATGTGTATGGCAGGTAGCAGAGAGGGAATTCATGTAACCTTTTTCAGGCAAATTGGGGCAAGAACAGTGAACAGACTTGTAGCACTAATACAGATCACTCCATCTCTTGTATCCTGTAGCAGTAGCATGTTGTGGGTGTTAGATTTTCATAAGATTATAGCAGTATATCTTAATTGTATTTACCAATAGGATCACTAGAAGAAGGACAAAGCACAAAACAATAACACAAGATTTTTTATCCTGGGAAACCCAAATGGGAGAAAACCCAGCAACCTTCATATAGAGATAATAATTCTGAGATCAGTGTACAAATAAGAGAGAGAAAAGATGGAAGTATTTTCCAGAGATAGAAACCCCAAAACAGTCTTCTCCTTCAGCAGGTGTGAACTTCTCTCTCCCACTGATGCGAATTTTCACTTGTGTGACTCTGTTATAATGAGGAGGGGTGGGGTGCCCCCTATTTATACTAATTTTCCACTAGGAAAAATAAATGGGGTTGACTTCTCTTGGGGGAGCAATAAAATACATTTTTATAATTTTATTTTTATTTCTTTTCACCCCAAGGTTTACATTGTTCTTTCTAGGGTTTGCATGATGGATTACAACAAGTTCAAACTCCCGTAGGAGGTACAAGTAAAGAATGTCTTCCGAAGTTGCACAAACTCCAACACTCCCTCTCCACAAGGTATTCTTCGGTCTTCATCAACATCACGATCATCTGGGTTTCATCTGTACATCTATACTGTCTCCATCATCTCTATACATACCGAAGGTTGTCTGCACTATCTCTATTCTTCGAGAGGTGTCTTCATGAATCAGTTCTTTCAGGATGTCTGGGAGAAAATATTTTGCTACCTGTCCGTGTCTACCGCCGATGGGAAACTTCCATACCTGGCTAGAGGATCTTGGACAAACAAATGTGTATGACCATCTACTACTTGTTCATCTCATCTGCCGATGGGATACTCCCATACCTGGCTGAGAACCTGAACGAGTAAATGTGCACGACCATCTACTGCTTGTTCGGCTCATCTGCCGATGGGATACTCCCATACCTGGCTGAAAACCTGAACAAGTAGAGGTACCTGTGCAATCACACGGCCATCTGCTACCTGTCCGACTCATCTGTCGATGGGATTTCTCCCATACCTGGCTGAGCACCTGGATGAGCAGAGGCACCTGTGTGAACCCGACCATCTACTACCTATCTATCTCATCTGCCGATGGGATTTCTCCCATACCTGGCTGAGAACCTGGACGAGCAGAGGTGCCTGGGAAAAAGTATGGTAAATGTCTCTCAGTCATCTCTCCCTCTTAAGGAGGGATGTATTCTCTTTCACTCCAAGTCTTCCGCGAAAGTATTCAAAGTACACCCTGGGAAGAGACTTGGTGAGAACATCTACAGTCTAGTCATCTGTCGGAATATACTGTAGCTCGACCGCACCTTTTTGCACCATATCACATATGAAGTGATACCGAATTTCTATGTGCTTCAACTTGTCGTGATAAACAGGGTTCACTAACATCTGCACACAACTCTGGTTATCACAGTGAATCACAGTTGGCTCTGGAATCTGGCCAAACAATCCTGCAAGAATTTTACAAAGACAAACTCCTTCTCAGGCTGCTGAACTAGCAGCCATATACTCGGCCTCTACAGTACTAAGAGCTACTAAGTTCTGCTTCCAACTGCATCAAGAAATCACTGCAAAACCCAGACTAAAACAACATCCTGAAGTACTCTTCCTATCTGTAGTGCATCCGGCCCAATCTAAGTCTGTAAACCCTTGCAATTTTAAGTCACATTCGGAGTCATATCATAGACCATATCCCACAGTGCCACGTAAGTATCTGAGCACATGTTTTGCAGCAATCTAGTGAATCTGCCTCAGTTTGCACATGAACTGACTGGGGGAATTCACAGCAAAACAAATATCTGGTCTAGTGTTCGTCAGATACATCAAGGACCCAATCAGTTGGCGATACATAGTGGGATCGATCAAATTTGAATCTAAAGCACAATCTCTCAGCTTCAAATTTGCATCCATCGGAGTAGTTATGGATTTGCAGTCCAACATTTTGAATCTCTTCAGGATATCTATGGTGTATTTTCCTTAACCTAGGAAAATCTCCTTTTGTCTCAGCCATACTTCTAATCCCAAGAAGTAATGCGTCAATCCAAGATCCTTCATTTCGAACTCAGAGGCGAGTTTCTTCTTACACCATACGATATGTTTCTCATTTCCAGTCAGAAACAGGTCATCAACATATAGTACCAAAATCAGTGGCTCATCATGCACAACGTTGTGGTAAAGGTTGGGATCTACATCACTTTTGGTGAATCCCAGGCTCACCAAGAATCCGTCTATTCGTCCATACCAAGCACGGGGTGCTTACTTGAGTCCATATAAAGCATTTTTCAGCTTGCATACATGAGACTCCTTTCCATGGACGACAAACCCTTTTGGTTGTTCAATATATACTACTTCCTCAATAATACTGCTGAGAAAGGTTGTTTTGACATCCATTTGATGCAACTTCCATCCCATAGCTGAAGTAATAGCAATGATCGATCTGATGGAAGTGTATCGAGCCACAGGAGCAAATGTCTCATTATAATTGACTCCCTCTTTCTGAAAGAACCCTCTGGAAACAAACCTAGCCTTGTATTTTTCAATACTACCATCTGCTCCAGGTTTGATTTTGTATAGCCATCTAAAAGTTACAACTGACTTCCCCTCACGTCTCGGTACAATCTCCCACACATCATTCTTCATGATGGATTGATATTCTTCCACCATGGCATCCTCCCAAACTTGGTGTCTAGATGCTTCTTCATAAGTGGTGGGTTCTGAGTCAATGATGTGACTCATCAATACAACATAACTGGAGAACCTCTAAGGTCTTTTGCTTTCTCGAAAAGTGCCATGTAGAGCTTCATGCCCCTCTGCATCCTGTAAGGTTTGTTGTGTCCATCTAGGTCTTTTTCGGCTTAGTGCCATATCTTCGGGAATATCAACTTTCACGACTAGATCAATGGGATCGATGGGTTCATCTTTCTATGCTAACTCCCTCTGAACTTGAGGGAGAGATGATCTCATCTCCTTTGATCCTAGCATCTCCTCATCATCGATCTACATGTCTGGTCCTCTGCCTTTCCTGACAGCCATTTCTTCTTCAAAGGTCATATCCCTATTAACTTCAATCTGTTTGGATCCTGGGATATAAATTATGTAAGCCTTTGAAGATTCACTGTATCCCACGAAGGTTCCCTTCTTACCTGAAGGTTTTAACTTGGGGACATGAATGTAGACTGGAAAGATGCGAAGTCAGTATCCATCTTGGTGATGACCAGGTTCATCAAGGATCCTTCAATTGTCTAGTTCGAATCACGACGATAGTGTCATCAGGTTCTATCATATGTAATAGACCATAATACTTGTCTTTGAGGGATAACTCCCTCTGTCTCTCAGAAGTCGATTGAGTAAATCTTGTTGAAGCAACAGATAGACTAACATTCGTTGAAGCCTTCCGCTTCTAATCACCAAATCTCTGCATGAGATCATTCTGGGTTTGAGAGTCATAACTCAAGGCTTTTTGCTTCCGTTCCATCCGTATATCCATGGGATCACTTGTCACTATAGATCATGGCATTCCCGACAAGTCAAATCCCATTAGATGGTTAGCAATATTTCATATTCAATGTATTAACAAAACAATGTAGGCAACTTTTAGTTAATGCTTCGACACAACACACATGAGACCATTATTTGGATGCTCATGGTCTCCATTATAGCATACCATTAAGAGTGTGTACTACTCCAAGTATGTTATAAAGGAGTTGTCATCCTAGATGGGTTGTGCAGCATGGCAGGCTATTTAAACAATCATGTGAATAGCAAATACTACATAAGCTTGTTTGTTAATAAAGGAATCACATGCTCAATTACTACCTGAATCTAGAAATGTAGATCTACGTAAAACATATTCAAAAGTAACCAGATCTAATCTACTAGAGCATGTAAGATCAAATACTTATCTTTTGGTTGTTTTGTTGAAAATCTTCCACAACTAGAGTTCACTGATCTTCGTATGTTTGCTGGAAGATCATCACAGTTTGGATATTAGAAGAAGAACTCCGAACGATCATCATTCCTTGCCTTCTTGTGAGGAGTGTCTTCTTCTACATCAGGAGTTGAAGCTTCATGCTTCCTTTTGTTTGAACTTTGACAATTGCTAGCATAATGACCATCTGAGTTGCAACTGTAGGACTGTATCTGAGATAAATCCTTCTTCTCTTTCTTTTGCTCTGGGGGTGGACTTGATCTCCTACCTTCGTGCTTGTGATTGTAAAACTCTCTTCCCCTTCCCTTGCCTTTCTTGGCATGAGATACGAATACTTGATTCTCCTTAAGTTGAGTGCCATGAAGTCTATGACGTGCTGCTATTCTCGTCTCTTCCTGAATGCATTCTGCCCATAGCTTATCAAATTTGGGCAGCTTGGTTCAACCACTTATAGTTAGGATGAAAGACTCCCATGATGGTGGGAGACCATTTAAGGTGGTCATAACAATACCATTTTCTTCAAGATTGTCTCCACTGGACTTTAGCCTATCCCGGAGCTCAGTAATCCTCATGAAATATGAAGCAATATTCTCAAACTTCGTCATCTTCATATTCAACAGTTTATTTCTCAATGTGAGAGTCACATTGATGCTACTGTGTTCAAATAGCTTCTTCAAGGTTTTGAACATCTTCCTCATTGTTGTCTTTTCTGAGATCTGAGAAAAAGTGGTCTCTGACTGAGTCCACCAAAATCCTTCTTGCTTTGGCATCATTCTTCCTCCAGCAAGGTTTGTCTTATTCGGCTTCTGGTTCTAGAACCTTTGCATTTACAAACTGTAATAGGTCATTTTCTTCTAGTAGATGAAGAACCCTAGACTTCCAGGGGATGAAGTTGGAAGCCCTTCCAGACGATCTTCAACCTTCATGTTGATCATCTTGACTGCAGATCTGGATCCGAAACCTTAGCAGAGACCAGGTCAAAACTAAGGGTTGGAGATTCGGAAAACTGACTCCACAGATAAATGTGCGCTAGAGAGGCGAATTGAGAAGAGATAGAGTCGAGCCAAAACTATCGAGAAAGTAGGTCAAAAAAATGAAACCCTATTTTTTGTTGCAGCTCTAGAATTAGGTGAAAATTTGAAAATTCTCAGAATTGAATTCTGCCCTCACCAAAAGATGCAACCTACTTAGAGCGAAATTCCCAAGACTCTTTTCCTACCAAAAGGTTGAGTGAAGGCTTTGAAAGATGAAACCTTAGTTCCAACAGGTTTCCGACAGAGTTCTGGCAATGGCCTCTTCTAGCACTGCTCCAATACCATGTTAGATTTTCATAAGATTATAGCAGTATATCTTAATTGTATTTACCAATAGGATCACTAGAAGAAGGACAAAGCACAAAACAATAACACAAGATTTTTTATCCTGGGAAACCCAAATGAAAGAAAACCCAATAACCTTTGTATAGAGATAATAATTCTGAGATCAGTGTATAAATAAGAGAGAGAAAATATGGAAGTATTTTCCAGAGATAGAAACCCCAAAACAATCTTCTCCTTCTGCAGGCGCGAACTTCTCTCTCCCAGTGATGCGAACTTTCACTTGTGTGACTGTGTTATAATGAGGAGGGGTGCCTCTTATTTATACTGATTTTCCACTAGGAAAAATAACTGGGATCGACTTCTCTTGGGGGAGCAATAAAATACATTTTTATAATTTTATTTTTATTTCTTTTTATTGCTTGCTTTTCACCCCAAGGTTTGCATTATTCTTTCTAGGGTTTGCATGATGGATTACAACAAGTTCAAACTCCTGTAGGAGGTACAAGTAAAGAATGTCTTCCGAAGTTGCACAAACTCCAACAGTGGGCAGTCGCAGAGTTGAAGACTAGCGCTTGGCACATTTGGGTTATTTGATGACATTTGGAGGGTTTCCATTGGAGCATTGTCCTTCTTGCATATGTTGGATGGAAATACTCTCATCGCCTCTTGGAATGGTTGTCCATCATTTTTAGATGAACGCTCCACTTGATGGGCATGTATTTTGGAGGATCCACCTATTTCTCGTGGATTGTTCTGCCCCTTTGCACTTGTTGGAGGTCATGGCACACTTCTTTATTGGAGTGCTCATGTTCTTGGGCTTCTGGAGAACACATCCGTCGACTATTTGTTGAAAAGTTACCAAGGAAGTGTTGTTCACCTTGTGTTGCCTTGGGGTGGACAAGAACACTTTAAAAGGTGACCCCTAGTCATTTAACTTAATAAAGTGAGAAGCACTTTATATTTTTAAAGTCACTTTATTAAAAGTTAAGTCATGGTTTATCCGAAGTTCAAATTTAATGATAAAGTCAAGTTAGTGATTAATTAGAAGGGTCTTCACTTTATTAAATGAAATGAGGTGCACTAAATGTCATTTATTATTTATTTAATGAGCATTTATTGTGAACCCTCAATCTAATATAATCTAGACCACTGGATTGAAAGAGGAAGTTACCATTAACAAAAAGGGCTTGGGGAGAGGCAAATCAATTCTATTGTTCACTTTCACAAGAGAGATTTTTGAGAAAGGAGAGAGCAAGAAGAAGAAGAGGACAAGGGTTTGAAGTGATTTCATTTCCAGAGAAAGAGAAGGAGAGAGAAGGAGAATTCTGCAGGTTTCAGAGGCACAAAAACCAAGGAAGAATCATTCTTTTATTTCAGCAATTTCAGCAAGGCAAACGGAATGTTTTCCAGGGTAGAATTTGCAGTTTTTATGGCAGATTTTTTCAGCACGTTTTTCGAGGTGATCTTTGCAGATTTCTAAAAAAAAAATTGGAAAAAAAAATTATTTATGTCCGTACATCCGTACGGAATCCATACAGTCTGTACGGAACTGGCCGTACGGCACGTTTTTCGAGGCAAGTTGTGTGCAGAATTTTGCTAGGCTGTTTTTCCTGGCACGTGGTTCAAGAAGAATAAATTCTGAAGTTTCAGCAGGCCATTCAGGGATTGACTGGCACGTTTACCAAGGCATTTGGTGAAGATAAGTACTGCTGTAATTTTATTTAAAGTTTGCCTGAAAAAAATAAAAATCTCTCTCTCAAGAACAAGTTTTCCCTTTGGGGTTTTTCCTGAACCATTTTGGTCAAAAATCTGAGTCTCTAAAAATTTCATGAGTGGCTGATTTAATTTTCTGTGTTTGAAAATTTGGCTGTTATTAGAAATTTTCTGAGTTTATAAAGTTGAAAGAATCTCAAGTGTTTCTAAGTTTTCAGTGAAAATTTTAATTTTTAAATGTACATGCATATCGGGGTTGGGCATTAAACCATATGCACTGATCTGAACTTGAAACCGGGTTGAGGTTTGAAAATTTACATGGTATCAGAGCACACTTAAAGGGCTGGAAATTACACTCAGAAAAGAAATTTCAGACTTGGAGAAATAAGGGAAAACAGAGTTTGTGAAGAAGCAGGTTCTTGAACTTATTTGCAATGATGGCCACTGGTTTGAGGGTAGAAGATAGGTTGGATGGAGCACAGAATTTTAGTCCTTGGAAGGCTAGAATTGTACTCATACTTCAAGAAAACGAACTATGGAATATAGTTGACAGCACTACTACAAATCCAGAGACAGTTCCTACAGATGCTGCTGCAAAGATTGTATTTGACAAGAAGGACATAAAGGCAAAAAGAATCCTTCTTGATGCGATAAAAGATCATGTGATTCCACACATCTCAGGTAAAACCCATGCTCATCTGATGTGGACAGCTTTAAACAAATTATACCAGAGTTCTAACGAAAACAGAAAAATGGTGTTAAGGGAGAAGCTGAAGAGTATTCGAATGAACAAGGGGGAGAACACGGTTCCTTACCTTACCAGGATTACACAGGTTCAAGATGAGCTTGGAGCGGTGGGGGAAAAGGTGGCTGATGCTGAGTTGGTTCGTACAGCTTTGAATGGCGTGACAAAGCCATGGACTGTATTTGTGGAGTCAGTGGTTGCTCATGAGCACATGCCTACAGGGGATAGTCTTTGGGACGACTTCATTCAGGAGGAGACCCAGAGAGGGTATATACATGGGAGTGCATCTCACAGCAAGGAAGAGGAGGAAAATGTGGCTTTGGCAGCAAAGGGGAACAAGAAGAAGAAGTTCAAGAAGGGTTCCAAAGGTGGAACCAAGCAGCAGGATGGTGAGAAGAAGGACATGAGCAAAGTGAAATGCTTTGCTTGTCAGAAGTTTGGACATTATGCTGGACAATGCCCAAACAAGAAGAAGAAGAAACAGCAGACAGCAGCTTCAGCAGAGATTGATGAGTACGCTGCTAGATTTGACAAAGAGTTTTCTCTCTTTGCTGGTGGTTGTAGAGAGAGAGCATCATCTATCACCAGCAGGGACATTGAGGACCAGACGAAGCATTCCTTGATCGTTGGGCATTCACTGAGTGCTTCCACTACTCCCTCCACATGGTATATTGACAGTGGAGCTTCGAGACATATGACAGGTGCACGGGATATGTTTACTGAGATTTCAGAGACAGGCTTGGAGTTGGAGATAGTGTTGGGTGATGATACAGTGGTGAGAGCAGTTGGGCGTGGGACAGTCCGTTTTGACAGGGAGTCCATGCAGCCCATGATACTGAGGGATGTCTTGTACGTCCCTGGGCTGAAGAAGAATCTTGTTTCAGTTTCCACTATTGAGGACAGAGGCTTTGGCATATATGTCCTAGATGGAAAAGTGTATATCTTTTCCAAAGCAGAGGGACCATCTACTTCATATGCGATTGGAGTTAGATGCGGGAAACTGTACAAGCTTCTCTTCCAGCCACATCATGCAACGGCACATACTGAGAGCAGCAGTGAGATATGTCAGTTATGGCACAGGAGGATGGCCCATCTTCATCATTCAGCCTTGAGGATGCTGAGAGACATGACTACAGGTTTGCCAGATTTCAGCACAGAGCAGAGTGGTGTGTGCAGAGGGTGTGCTTTGGGAAAGTACACCAAGACTGTTTTTCCTAGCAGTGACAGCAGATCAGAGGGAGTACTTGACTTGATACATTCAGATCTGTGTGGTCCCATGTCATTTGTCTCTTTGACTGGTTATGAGTACTATGTCAGTTTCATTGATGACTACTCCAGGAAGACCTGGATATACTTCCTGAGGAGCAAGAAGTCGGAAGAAGTCTTGAAGAGGTTCCAAGAGTTCAAAGCTCTTGTGGAAAACCAAACAGGGAGGAGGATTCGAGTACTCAGATCAGACAATGGGGGTGAGTATACCTCCAAGGAGTTTGATGAGTTTTGCAGACAGGAGGGGATAAAGAGACAGTTGACAGTTCCTTACACTCCACAGCAGAATGGAGTAGCGGAAAGGAAGAACCGTTCGATAGTGGGAGCAGCTAAAGCCATGCTGCATGATCAGAGTCTTCCTTTCTTTCTATGGGCAGAGGCCTGTAGCACAGTTATTTATGTACAGAACAGGAGTCCGCACCGTGCCGTGGGGTGCAAAACTCCTGAGGAGATGTTTACCGAGAAGAAGCTTGAGATAGGCCACTTCCGTATTTTTGGATGCCTTCCATATTCTCATGTCCCTTCTGAGAAGAGGACAAAGTTGGAGGCTACTAGGGAGAAAGGCATCTTTGTTGGCTATGATGAGACTTCTAAAGCCTTCCGCATATACCTTCCTGCACAGAGGAGAGTTGTGGTGAGGAGGGAGGTGAGATTTGAGGAGGAGCAGGCCTTTAGAAAGTCTCTAGAGTCACATGAGGAGCAGCAGCAGAGTACTACTTCACAGGTTACAGCATCTCAGAGTTCAGTGAGTCAGGGCACAGGGTCACAGGTTTCAAGAGTGACTGGGTCACAAGTTACAGGTTCATCAGTTTCAGGTACTCAATCTACAGGGACTTCTGGTACAGGGACAGGTTCACAGGTGACACCTTCATGTGATTCGAGCTCTTATGGTACAGGTTCAGGTTCACCAAGTACAGGATCTCAGGCCACAGGTACTTCTTCAGGGAGACAGGTATTAGATGAGGAGGAACAGGAGGAGGGTCTGCCACAGGAAGCTACTTCCAAGAAGAGAAAGCTAAGTTGGCTTAAGGAGCTTGTGAAGGAAGCTGAGGAGTCTGTGGGGCCACCCAAGAGGGAGGTCAGAGAGAGCAGGGCACCAGAGAGGTTTTCCAGTTACATGGCAATGGTGACTAGCTTGCGTGAGTCCGAGCCTTCTACTTATGAGGAGGCATCCCCACATCAGGTTTGGAGAGATGCCATGATGGAAGAGTACAATTCCATCATGAAGAATGGAGTGTGGGAGATTGTTCCGAGACCAGAGGGGAAGTCAGTTGTGACTTCCAAGTGGCTCTATAAAATCAAGTATGCTGCGGATGGCAGCATCGAGAAGTACAAAGCTTGGTTTGTGGCACGGGGGTTCTCACAGGTAGAGGGAGTTGATTATGATGACACCTTTGCACCAGTTGCTAGATTTTCTTCGATCAGAGCAGTGATCTCCATTGTGGCACAGATGGGTTGGAGGATTCATCAGATGGATGAGAAGACCGCTTTTCTCAACGGTCTTCTACAGGAGGAGGTTTATCTAGAGCAGCCGCAGGGCTTTGAGATACATGAGAGAGAGTCCCATGTTTGCAAGCTCAGAAGAGCCTTGTATGGTCTGAAGCAAGTCCCTTGGACTTGGTACTCGAGGATTGATTCTTATCTGCTTTCAATTGGGTTTCGGAAGAGTGAGGCTGATCCCAACCTATATTTCATTGTGGTTGGAAGTGATCCGCTCATTCTTTTGTTATATGTTGATGACTTGTTTATCACAGGGGAGGAGCACCTGATTGTAGCATGCAAGAAAGACCTTGCTTCAGAGTTTGAGATGACAGATCTTGGACTGATGCATTACTATTTGGGGATGGAGATTTCGCAGGAGGATGGACATGTTTTCCTGGGGCAAGGAAAATATGTTGCAGATATTCTGAGGAGGTTTCAGATGGAGGATTGCAGACCCATCCACACCCATGATCACCAACTGGAAGAAGCTTCATGCTTCCGAGGGAGAGTTGGTGGATCCTACCTTGTATCGTCGACTGATTGGATTGTTGATGTATCTGGTCAACACCAGGCCAGATTTGAGTTTTGCGGTGAACACTCTCAGTCAGTTCAATGTGGAGCCCAGGAGTGTGCATTGGATAGCCGCAAAACATGTTTTGAGATACCTTGCGAGGATAGTAGATTATGGCCTAGACTATAGGAGGTCAGATGGAGTGGGCTTGGTTGGTTTCACAGATTCAGATTGGGCAGGCAGTGTTTTGGATCGAAAGAGCACTTCCGGTTGTTGTTCCAGTTTGGGCTCGGCAGTTGTGTCGTGGTTCAGTCGGAAGCAAAAGTCCGTTGCTTTGAGTTCTGCTCAGGCTGAGTATATGGCAGCCAGTCAGGCTAGTTGTGAAGCATTGTGGCTTCACAAGTTGATGGTAGACTTGTTTGATCAGGAGTTGAGGCCTACAGTCATTCACTGTGACAATCAGAGTTGCATCAGGCTTTCTGAGAATCCAGTGTTTCATGACAGGTCTAAACATATTGAGATCAGATATCACTTCATCAGAGATTATGTTCAAAGAGGAGTTGTTGAGTTACAGTACATTTCTACTGATGAGCAGGTGGCTAACATTCTCATGAAGTTTTTGGGAAGAGGGAAGCATATTCATTTCAGGGACAAGTTGGGAGTGGTGAAGAACAGCTTCCTCGGTAAGAGGGAGTGTTGAAAAGTTACCAAGGAAGTGTTGTTCACCTTGTGTTGCCTTGGGGTGGACAAGAACACTTTAAAAGGTGACCCCTAGTCATTTAAATTAATAAAGTGAGAAGTACTTTATATTTTTAAAGTCACTTTATTAAAAATTAAGTCATGGTTTATCCGAAGTTCAAATTTAATGATAAAGTCAAGTGAGTGATTAATTAGAAGGGTCTTCACTTTATTAAATGACATGAGGTGCACTAAATGTCATTTATTATTTATTTAATGAGCATTTATTGTGAACCCTCAATCTAATCTAATCTAGACCATTGGATTGAAAGAGGAAGTTACCATCAACAAAAAGGGCTTGGGGAGAGGCAAACCAATTCTATTGTTCACTTTTACAAGAGAGATTTTTGAGAAAGGAGAGAGCAAGAAGAAGAAGAGGACAAGGGTTTGAAGTGCTTTCATTTCTAGAGAAAGAGAAGGAGAGAGAATGAGAATTCTGTAGGTTTCAGAGGCACAAAAACCAAGGAAGAATCATTCTTTTCTTTCAGCAATTTCAGCAAGGAAAACGGGATGTTTTCCAGGGAAGAATTTGCAGTTTTGATGGCAGATTTTTTCGGCACGCTTTTCGAGGTGATCTCTGCAGATTTCTGAAAAAAAATTGAAAAAAAAAAGAAAAAAAATTGTGTCCGTACATCCGTACGGATCCGTACAGTCCGTACGAAACTGGTCGTACGGCACTTTTTTGAGGCAAGTTGTGTGCAGAATTTTGTTGGGCTGTTTTTCTTGGCACGTGGTTCGAGAAGAATAAATTCTGAAGTTTCAGCAGGCCATTCAGGGATTGACTGGCACGTTTACCAAGGCATTTGGTGAAGATAAGTACTGCTGCAATTTTATTTAAAGTCTACCTGAAAAAAATAAAAATCTCTCTCTCAAGAATAGGTTTTCCCTTGGGGGTTTTTCCTGGACCATTTTGGTCAAAAATCTGAGTCTCTAAAAATTTCATGAGTGGCTGATTTAATTTTCTGTGTTTGAAAATTTGGCTGTTAGAAATTTTCTGAGTTTATAAAGTTGAAAGAATCTCAAGTGTTTCTAAGTTTTCAGTGAAAATTTTAATTTTTAAATGTACATGCATATTGGGGTTAAGCATTAAACCATATGCACTGATCTGAACTTGAAACCGGGTTGGGGTTTGAAAATTTACACTATTGACTATCACTTGGTGTGGAACGCTCACTTGTTTCACCGTCTTGGCACATGTGGAGGTGTTTCTATTAGTTGGAGATGGGGTCGTCCCCTTCTTCATGGGCTTGGTCATCTATCATGGACTCATAGCTATTGAGATTGATGTAGTCATATGTTCATAGATCTATCTTGCATGTGGAGATTGAGGGTTTGGTTGCTATGTGGTCAAAATTTGGTTGAGGGAGTTCATTATACATGTTTTATGGTTGGAACCTTGACATGGTCAAAAGAAGATAGTGTCCACTTCTGGAGGGTTGGTTTCACACTTGTTCATGTTTTGATTGATAAGCATCCACTTCTTGGAGCACTATTGATTCTTGAACCATACCTATCATTTTCCGATGGAGCGCTTTGCTTGGAGGTTGGGTTGCACATGTATCTATGACTTTTCTATTGGAGTGCTCTACCGTGGAGGATTTCTAGTGCACTTTATTGATGGTATGGTCTACTTTGGAGTTGTTCTATTGCATTCATGATGGAGCTTGTTAGATTTTGGAGGTGATCTAAGTGGTCAAACCCTAGATCTAGGGCTTAAGCATGCTTAATGAATCCCTTCTCTAGGAGTGCTAGCCTTGGAAGGTTATCTTTGTGGACTCTTCATCATTCTCCATGCACTAGGAGCCTAAAGCTATCCCTTGGAGGCTAAGGCATGTACCTTGCTTGCTATTTGTCCCTTATTTGGTGGAGGCTCCCTCCTTGGTGCCTTGTCTCTCTTGGATATTGTACTTGTAGCTTTGAACACCATCTTTTTTATGGATCTTGTTAGAGTTTGTCAGGAATAGTTGGAGGATTTTTTATTAATTTACTCCTCCCTAGGCTAGATCTAAGGTTTTAGCCTAGTCTATTCATATTTTATTGTAGAATAAGATGGAGCTACGACCTATATAAGGGTTGGCTTTCTCATTCATTTTTCATGTTTGGATTGGCGGAGAAATCCCACTAAACTTAATGAAATATCTTTTGTCTCTTATGGATTGTTGATGCTCGCACTCCATTCAAGGTTTCTTATAGTGCTCATACTTGGTTACTTAATGGATCTTCAAATTGTCAATGACTTTGAGGTAATTAAGGAATAGGATTTCTATCTTTTATGTGGTTGTTATTATTTGGAAGTGTAGTTTAGGTGCACCTTTTCTACTCTAGATCATGTGTTTTTCGATGCCCTCCATGATAGCATTCCTCCTTAAGTCCATTTGAAACTTTCTTCTCTAGAAGTTCCCTTTGTGTGGTCTCTAAAATCAACCCAGCCAATAGAGAGCAGCTAGGTTTGTGCACTAACAACTTAGCCCTTTCTAATGTTCCCAAGGAAAGCCTCATGTGATCCTTGGTTGATACTATTTTCCCATTGAATAAGACACTAGTCTCTAATCCCTTCATCACTATCTTTTACAAAAACCAAAACACTTTCTTTTGCAAGAGTTACTCTTCAATTTTACATTGTGCTCTTCTGTTAAACTCTAGTAATCTTATCTTAGGGACTCCTCCCCTAAGCTAGAGAAGAGCTAGCCTAAAGAGAAAAAGAGGGCCAAGAGTGGTGACATTAGCTTCCCTCTTAGCTATCCATAAGCTATCATTGATTTTAGGGATTCAATCTTAAGATGCTAGTTAGTGCAATAACACATAGAGTAGAACCAAATCTACTTTCTATATATCACATCACAAACACCATTAAAAAGGTGATTTTTTGTTGAATTTATGGTCATGAATGATATAAATAATGACTTTAAGTTGATATATTGTGATGAATCTGATCATAAGTATAAAATGGAGAAGACTCCTTCCTTCCCAACTTAGGACAAATTTATTACAGTGGTAGCTAATGCTGATGACACAAGTATGCTATGGCATCAACATCTAGGTCACACCAATTCTGAATCTTTGAGACATAAGGAATCTATATATAGTCGATGACCTTCCACAAATTGAGACACCTAGTTTTGTTTGGGAAGGATGTGTGTGTTGGAGAAACACCATAAAGAGTCATTTTCTAAAGACAAAGTGAAGTGAGCTTCTCAACCTCTTGAACTGATTCAAGGTGACATTTGTGGCCCCATGGCCAACTCTCTTGGAGGAGCTAAGTACTTCCTCACCTTTATTGATGAATTTTCTTGGTTTCTTTGGATATAGACCATTAAATCCAAGGATGAGTTGTTTGGAAAGTTTAGGGAATTCAAATCTTTAGTGGAAAATCAAAGTAGGAGGAAGATCAAGTGTTTGCAGACTAATGGTGGAAATGAATTTATTAGCAGCTCTTTCCCATCATTTCTTATGCCTTGAGGTATCTCTTGGCAAAGAACAGTTCCTTACACTCCACAGCAAAATGTAGTAGGAAAAAGGAAGAACAGGGCTATCATGGTGATGGCTCACTAGATGCTTTACTCTAAGAAAATAAAGCTTTCAATCCTAGGAGAGGTCGATGTTTGTTTAGCCCATATCATCAATTGGACACCCACTAGTGCAGCTACAAGTATAACTTCATTATAAGAAATGGTATGCACACAAACCCTCTATTTTGCATTTTAGAATTTTGGGATGTACTACATGGGACCATGCTCCTAATGAAAGACGAAATATATTAGTATCTCCAAAATCTTGCTACACTCTAGTTAGCTATAGTGAAGTTTTTAAGGAATATCGCCTCTATAACCCCACCACTCACAAGGTGGTTGAATATAAGGAGTCCACCTTCATAATGCTTGAGTGTCTCTTCACATTATGATGTTGGTCTGCCTTTGGATGATTCTTGACATGTTTTAGTGGATCTCTCACCTTCAAAGTATGATGTTGGTCCTTTTTTACATTTGAGAGTGCTTCTCCAAGCATTCCTATGGTAATTGGTCAAATAGCTAGGGATGAGGAGGTCAATGACTCACTTCGCTCCATAACCATCAAAGTTTCCTCTCAAGATGTTCCTTCCAGTCTTTCTTCATTAAATAAGCAAATCATTAAATTGATGATTAATTTAATGGAAAAACACCTTCACGAAATAAGCAGCTCAATGACCACACTCCTCCAATAAATGATTAATTTATTGACAGAACACCTTCCCCAAATGAGTAAACCAAAACCGATGATGATGATCCTTCAACAATCTCTCCACTTCAACTACTCTACCTTTGGCTAGATGACGAACGTTGTTGATTTCATTGTCAACCCATCAAAGCACCTTCGGAAGTCTCCTCCATCTCGAGCCATCCTTTCTCAATTTGTTGATACCCATCCATAGTTGAGCCTCTAGAGAACAATTGAAGCGAATAAAGATCCCATTGGATTATGGTGGGAGTGAGATGGTGATCTACGGTAACTTTCTTTGTGACACCCTATTTAGCATTAACGGGGGATATTGCGATATCATGTCTTCTTAGTGGCCCCTTGTTCAACTTAAGGGAGGATATATCATATTATGATATAATGTCTTCTTGGTGGCCCCTTGTTCAACTTAAGGGGGGATGTCAAACTTATGCGTTTAATCTTCAGTTGAGCCTATGAGCCGACATTATTGATATTATGGCCAAGAACCTACGTTTTTTTAACATTTTACAATATTGATTTATTGGCTATTTTAAGCTAAAGTTGGCCAAGCTAAGGTGTTTTTGGTAATGCTCATTCAACTGACTCATTCACTAATCATAAACCTAAGAGCACTTTCTCTCTATTATTCCTTATTTTGTAGGTTATTGTGTGATCTTTATCTTTGGCAAACTTATGGTTATGGTTATGGCGCTTTATCTCTAAAGCGCTCTTTAACTCTCCCTTTAGAAAACATACTACTGCAGATTTCAAGGCATGTTGGAGCTAGAAACAGAAGCTAGATGAGGGGAGAGAGAAGAAGAAGGCTCCTTGAGCAAGTTATCAATCACCATGAAGGGGCCAATGCACTCTCTAATATCTTGAGCCAAGGGGACCTTGCTATATAATCTTCGGAGGAGCTCTGCATTAGAGAGGTCCATCACTCCTAACATTCTAGGATGGGGGGGTAGCCCCGAATGGAAGGCTAGCTTCTTAAACAAACCCAAAGAATAGTCCTCTATGTAGAATGAGTCCATAAAGAGATATGGCTACCCACTTAACTAATCTTGAAGCCTCTAAAAGCCAACGACATGTCCATCCAATGAGACCTGCAGAGGCAGTAGCCTCAAAAAGGGGTACCAATCATCAATGGGAGTAGAGTCACCCAAAGTCAAAACATTGTGAAGAAAAGAAACAATTCTAAATATGGCCTTGAGGTGCAAAGGATGGACCCCAAACTCCACCTTGATAATGCACTAAGGTTTGTCTCCAATGGATAATGTATTGTAGGGGGAAGGTTTGGACTCTCTCCATCCTAGTTTAGTCATCCCAAAGCAAGCTAGGTCGCCAAACTTTGAAACCATAAAGGGAAATGAGTCGAATGATATTGTCCAAGAGATGCATCTTGCACAAGGTATCCCAAAAGTGACTCTAAAGTAGTGTCTCTCAAGTAGGGAAAGGGAACCATATCCCTTGTTAAGCCAAGGTTGAAAAGCATGCCTCAAGTTGAACCTAAGTCACAGTGTTCAACTAATTTCCTCCATTAAAATTGAAATTTGATGAATTCCAATGCATTGTGAACAAATTTATTTAAAATCGTCCATTAAATTTGGCTTTAAAAAAGAATCGTGTTTCCATTAAAATGCACTTAAATATTGCTTCATTCTTTGGAGGGAAATTCGTTGAAATTCATTTATCTCTAAGGAAAAAGTGAATGTATTGTTCTAGCTTATGGTTTAACTTATGAGAGGATCGATGCTACAACAACCAAACCATGGTTTCTTCTAAATTGTCGTGTAGCGCCTTTGAATGTGTTGTGTATCTACATATGACCTAGCCCCTCCCACAAACAGATGCCCTTGAATGTACAGGCAAAACTCGAATGGTTGGAACTCATTCTTTGAAATGGTGACTTGTAGCTCACCCTAAGGGTGATCAAAATACATCTACACCATGGAATATTGTTTCAGAGTCAACGAAATGCCTTACTCTTCATTGGTGAGAATGCATCCTTAAATCCACAATTTATGTGCCTAGATTATATTATATATAAGAGCAATGATTCATTTTTATGACCTAACTTACATAAACTCATATAAAATATCTATGATATAAATATCAACTCTAATGCTTTATAATAATAGCGTATATATATAGCACAAAGGGTTAGCTCATTTGGTCTTCAGTCAGACGTGAGATCTCTCCCCCACAGTAAGGGAGGTCACGAGCTCGACTCTCTTGATCCCCTCAGGGTTAGCTCCATAATCATGGCTAACAATTAACCCTATTTACCATCCATGAATGATGGGGAAGTACACAAAGGGTTTCCCACAATTTATTTCATTGAAAAAAAAGAAAAAAAATTATATATACAAACATAAATTCCAATGCTTTATGATAATAACTTATATATATATATATATATATATATATATATATATATATATGCCCATNTTGCGTAAGTCTATGTTGCAAGAAATGCCTAGGTAACAGGAGTACCAGTACCGGATACTTCCCGAAACACCGAAACCAGTACGAAACGCCGACAGTCATACCGTACGGTGTTTCACAATAGCAAAACGTTGTACCGTACGGTTTTTGGCGTTTCTGCAGCGTTTTGAGTCTTGATCCATGCAAGTGGCATTTCAGCATCAATTCTTCCTCTTGTGGGCCTATACAAGCAGCCAAGAGGGCTACAGGTCACTCAAATGGGCTCAAAAATTGGTTCTTTGGTTGAATATGTAATCAATGATTTAGTCATGGTTTTCCTTCTAAAATGTCATTTATGTGTGCCATTATTTTTTTCTTGCAAGATAATGTGTTTTTTATATATATAAATATATATTTATATATACGTCATTTCCCCCAATGTTTCCATTTTTGGCGTGTCGTGTTTCCTACTGTCTCCGTTTCGGAAACTTCTGGACGTTTCCCCGTTTAATGCAACTTAGGCGTAAGGTCACCAGTTCGAAACTCCATGGATGCTAACTTAAAAAAAACTTATATAATATATATAAAGAAAACATTTATGAGGTTAAGTTATAAATTGCTAACCGATACGGAGCGGATGTCCTGAAAAGTCTAAGATGCCAAGAGAAGATCCAGATCTCCAAAGGCAAGAAGATTGCTCATCTAGCATTTCTTAAAAAATGCAGAAACAGTCAAATTATTCCGACATTTGCTAGGGTTTTCTAACCTAAAAACCCTAGTGTCGACTACTTATGACTGTTCTATATTTATATGAATTGGAGATTTAAAGATTTTCCTAGGCATTGATAATGTCTTGACTCTTGATGATGAGCCAAGAATGGCTCGAAACGTAGACACTAAACCATCATTTACCGCAAACTCTCCAGATGATGCCATTAACCTTTGTTGCGGATTCTCAGCCAAAACCTATAAATTTATATATATTAAAATTCAATTTAAGTATTTAATATTCTATATAATATATTGTTAAAACTTATTGTTTTTATGATTTTATAAAAGTCATTCTATATTTAGAAAAAATTACTATAATTGTATAATTAAACAAGACACAACTTTACTGTAACTATATAATTTAAGACACGCATATTCGAACTTAATGGTAAATTTTACCAAATGTTTTGGGCAAGAAGATTTTTTCTTGAACGCCATAATTATCAAATTCGAAAGTGACTTAGAGCTAAACCACGGCCCTAAGCACTGAACCCCCAAGCATGTATAGGTCATGACTCATGATGATCTCAATATCTTACCCTTAGAAGTGAAAGTGGTAATTGAAGAGAGCACATTTCAACGCGTTGAATATCATTACCTTGGTCTTACCTAGGTTAATTGCCCATTGTTGAAGATCACATAAGTTGGAAAGGGCATTAATTGGTCACTACAGCACCTTAGTCAAACCAGTGTCTCAAACTGGAAATGACCAGTTTCGTACAGAACTGGTCAGTTTTGACCGATTTTACCAGTTTCTGTACGGTTTTGACCGTTTCCGGTTCCAGATCCAATTTTGACCGGTTCCATACATAATTGTACAACAACACTTAGGTGGGTATTTTTTAAATTTAAAAAATAAAAATAAAAAAAGTTGGTTGAGTGAGGAAAGTTCTAGTGAAATATGCTCAGTATGGCACATAGCAAGAAACCCTTTTGCAAATTTGTGTATAATGGTTTGGATTCACATGGTTGCACATGAATATATATATAATTTTTCAAAATTTAAGTATTTTTTGTATTTTTTGTTGGCTGGTTTTGTGATCCTGTTTTTTTCCCGGCTTTGGTCCGGTTCCGATTTTCAAGGTCGGCCGGTTCGACCACCGGTTCGGTTTTTGTAACCTTGGGTAGGATTGCTAAGACAATAGCAAGGAGATTCAAGTTGATATGAAAGGATAGCTTAGCAAAAAATGAGATGTAGCATTTAAAAAATATAAGGTGATGGAGGACAAGACCAGTGCCTCTCCAAGTTGGACAAATGGGGTCAATAAGGAATAATTTGGGCTGCAAGTGAATGGTAAATGGGAGTGATTATTGTAGATTCTTATGGCTGAAAATAGATGAGAAAGTCCCCTTCCAACGGTGACCTTACGTGCACATGCAAATCAATAAGATGTAATCCTACCAATAGCTGAATTCAACATACGACTCCTATATATTCAGCATTCAGCTTACTTAAACATTATTTTCATTCACAACCAATGAATATAAGTATTGAAATAGATCACTCATGGTCAAGCTCATTAGTCCAAACCCCAAATGCCTAAAAATTCACCCTTCAATGTTTTCATTTTGCTTTACCATTTTGTTTTCTGAGTGATTGAATGTGTTTTGACAGGTGGCAGTAGGGACTGTCAACAAAATTGCTATGATAGCAGAGAACAAAGCCCACAGAAAACAGACAAACATTACAAAAATATCCAAGCTAATTTATCAGACAATACAGGTGAATACAAGCGAAATGCACAATTATAAGTTGAATTTCTGAACTTCAATTAAAATGACTGTTCAGCTCCAGCAGTACATACAAAAAATAGATCTTCTAAAGAAATTGACTACTACATATGAATAAAAGCTACCATGAATATCCTAAAAGAGGCATAAAGACATACTTGCAGCATTCATTTTGACACGCTCACGTTGTGCTTCTAACTCGAGCATTTCCTGCAGGTTGTAAACTAGTTCATGAGAAGCAGCAAGAGTAAAAGGATAAGAAAAAACTGTATTCAGGTTGCATATTCCTTTTAAAATGAAGCTAGAGTGGATGATATAGGAAAAATGAAAACAGAATTAAGGGGCGAAACGAGTAGTACCTCTATACCAGGGTATTTTTTAAGGATTCTGATATTATACTTAAGTATAGTATTCTAGGCGATTGTTTTGGATTGAAAAAAACATGTTTGTAGATAGGTAGGCAAATATTAAATATGAAACATAGAATCAACACTGAACTGTATAAATTTTGGCGCATATTATGATAAAAAAATTATTTTTTGTAAATATAGGCGACACTAGAGACTAAAAATGACCAAATAGTGAATTTATTTTCTGAAAAATCCCCCAAAATTAGCCAATTGGTGAAATTTCACCCCTAAAAATTACCCTGTTCTATACATATAGTCAAGAAACAGGTTCACATATTTTTCTTTACTGTGACTTCACCATTGAAATCTGAATTCAGCCTGCCAGACTTTTGAGGCAAGCACTAATATTCCAAATTATCTAAGCCAAGTTAAAAACTTATTCGAGAAATGGTGAAACTGATATGTAGGCAGTCTAAGAAGTGAGGGTTGGAGCTTATCTCTGGCTGACTTTACCAACTTCCATAACTGGAGAATTTGGCATTCAAGAAAATATCGTGACCCTTAGAGATGAAGCTCCTAAAATAACATGCTACGAAGACAAAAATAGAGAAACAGTCCTAGCCAACTTCCAAATCCATCTAGAAACAAGAAGAACCAAAGAAGATAGCACACTACCAACTCACTGAGTACATGGAACTAAACCACCACCACTAAATGTTAGATCTAAAGTAAAGCCACTTCAGGGGAGTATAACCCCAATGACACCATGATTTCCAAAGTTTCTATAAACTCAAATTTGATGGAGCTCCAAAGAAAAAACAGGGGCTAGCTGTTAGTTTTCATACCTTGGAAGTGACCTCCAGCCATGGCACATGTGTTACAGACCTGAGTGTACCTTGCAGTTGCAGCAGCAGTCTGTACAGCCTCTGTTAGAGCTCAGTCTTCAGTCCAGTATGGTAAATTGATTATGGAAGACAGTTGTGTTATAAATCGACTACAATCTAATATTAGCGGTCCAGATTTAGCAATTTGCTTTCCCAGTTCTAAGAATTGTGGGGTTTTTCAGAATTAGTTGCTTTACTGATTTTGGGTTGACTTTCCAGATTTTGGAAAGAGCTGTTTTTAGGTTGCTTTTCTCTAGCTTTAGATAAAGCGCATGAGTGAAACTTATTCTTTGCCATTTGGGAGAGGGCAGTGCTGTTTTTAGGTTATTTTCTCTAGCCTTAGTTAAAGGGCATTAGGGAACTAGGAAACTTGGTCTTAGGGAGAGAGCACAGATCTCAAGAAGGTTATTCTTCTTGCTAAAGCTCTCCATTAAACAAAGTTTCTTCATGCAGGTTGAGGGTGCTAATCCCAAGGCCAGATATAGTTCAAGGGTTGTATCTGCTTTTGTCATAAACCCTAGATGACCTTCTTGTGCTATATAAGAGGGCTCAGGTTAGGGTTTAAGTAGTCAGTTTTACTTCAATACAGAGTGAGGAAGTAAGGCTTGTCTATGGCATTTTATTTCTGTTTTCTACCATAATAAACAGCGATGTGATTTGGGACAGACCTGTGAATATTCTGTCATATATTTACTGCGGTGTGTGCTTCAGTTTTTAGCATTCGAAGATGGCAGTTTTGATGGTTTGTAAACCTTAAAGTTACCTAGGGTTTAGGAGATTCTTCGGATACAGAATATGTTGCCATGGTCTAGAAAATCTAGCATGGTATCAGAGCAGGAGAATTAGGGGTTTCGGTGGTGTAGCATGCCCGATCTGTGAGTCCCTTCAAGGCAAAGTCTCTATGATCACCTTCAATGAGCATGCAGGGTTCATGTGGGTTTGAGTTCAAGTTAATGACCTTCTTTCTTTCAATATTTTCATTACATTTTGTGATTTACCCCTCATTTCCTCACATGTCTCACTCCATAGTGAGTTAGATAAGGACCCTTTCCTCTACATGTACCTAGATATTTCTTATTTCTCTACTCTAGGCGATGCCATCCTCATGGGGGATCCAACAGCACTCTAGAAAATCTAACATGGTATCAGAGCAATGTATCTGAAATATTCCAGGTTCCATGTATGGAGAGACTAGTTGTCTGGGGTAGAGTTCTGTTGGAGGATTTCAGAGGGTGTGAAGCCCAAGTAGCTTCAGGGTACAAAGTAGATCTGTGCCAGTGATTGACACATGTGGACTTGAGAAGGCTTGAGAGGGTGTTGATGCCAAGGATCATCCAGTGATTGGAAGACTGAATTTGACAGGAGATAGATGATTTGCACTTAGGGCAGGTAAGTCGCAAATCTGATTTTTGCTAAGTTGCCAGAAAACATGGGTACGGGGACGTGTACTGGTACGGGGACGGGGACGGGGACGCCACTTTTTGAAACAGGGTACTTCGGTACGTCGGGGGCACTGTAGACATATATATATATATATATATATANGCCTGAGGATCAATGTCATTAGCATCACTAAGGTCCTCTGTCACGTTGTCGCTGGAGTAGTGAGCACAGTGCACTAGCTGTGAGAAATGCAATGTGGCACCGGTTTAGGTAAGGGGCAAGGGCTCGCATAACATGTGTTTTAGTGTTTTATTATTTAATTTTTAAAATTTTAAACTTCAAACTTTTCAAATTGACTCATCCCGAACAACGAGCTAAGATAAATTGTCCAATGGCTATATCGGCTGCGTACCCAATCACGTGGTACGGCGTACCAAAATCCACGCAAGTACCCTATTTTCATACATGAAGTACCCGGTACGTGAGATTGGATTTGGGTACGGCTGGGTACGGCTGGGGACGTACCATTGAAGTACCCAAGTACCCGGTACGTGTACCCGGTACTGGTTCGTGTACCCGACCCCCTGGTACGGGTACCCATGCAACACAGGATTTTTGTGTTGACTGATTTGTTTGCCAAGGTTGCTCTTGTACAATTGTAGAATAACCACTCCTAGTATGCATGAATGTGACCCTCCAGAGGGTGCTTCCAACTTTGTACTGTGGAAGTGCAAATTGCAGAACCTCCTAGGATCAGCAATCTTGTGGTAACTTTTGGGGACAACCTTACCATTGCCTACAGATCCCAAAGATTTGGTGGAGTACAAGAAGCAAGCAATGAATGTGAAATGAACCATGTTGGGTTCAGTGAAGGATCATCTGATCCCATGTATAGCTGGGAAGAAGTGCCAAGGAAATGTATGATGCCTTGGGAACCCTGTACCAAAGTGTGAACATATCCAAGAAGATGTTCTTGAAGAACAAGCTGACCAAGATAGCAGATATAGTAACAAGTTATCTAATAAAGATAGCAGAGTTGAGAGATCAAATTGTGGCAAATGAGGACATAATTGATGATAATTGTAGAAATTTCTCAGAATTCACACTTCAATGCAGTTCATAAATTTTGCCTCTTTGACTATAGGTTTCTTGTATCTTAACCATGTAAATTTTCAATCTTAGGGTTGCTATTAAATAGAGGATAAAACAGCAGTGAAAGAGTATGATATTTAACTTTCTAACAGCCCAATCCTCTAAGCAATCAAAAGAGAAAGGATATTAAACAACTTAGGTAAGTTTCAGCCCTCTAGGGCAGCTTATCCCACATAAACCAGATCTGAAAATTGAATTTTAGAGCAGTTATAACAGCAGCAAAACAGCAGATATAGCAGCAGCAAAACAGCCCTTATATTCTTCATAATGATGTCAAACCACTTAACAAATTGTCATTTTACTTATGTTAAATCATCAAAACGTATTAGTTCTAAAAAATAATACATGTGAATAATATATGGCTGAAAAATAAATCTGGAAAATGTACAAATTTTGGACAGCTGAAAACTTCATTTATATACTCAAGATGAGGTATGTACAAACCATAGCCTTCTCTCCAAGCTAGTACAAATCCACTAGCTCTCCAAAACCCTAGCTAGGGAAAATATGAAAACCCTAACTCAACCGAGGAACTCCAATGTGCAAGGATCACACCAACACATCCTCCAAGATAAGATGTCCTCTTCTCTTCTTCTCCAACAAAGGTACCCTAGGGTTTTATCATAAACCCTAATCTCCAATCTCCATTGGATAATCCCTAACCCTAGACCTCGAAAATACTCCAAGGAGACCAAGAAACCCTAGACACTCAAGAGAGAGAGAGAGAGAGTACAAGAGAAGACCATGAAAGGGGAATAGTGAGCACTCCTCTCCATCCAAGGTCACATCTCAACTCAAGAGTGATAAGAATGACAACAAAGATATAAATGACAGGACTCTCTCTTTCCTCTATTTATATAAAGCTATGTTGCACGAAACTCCTAAAATTCCCACGTACCAGTACCGGAAACTCATAGAAACTTGGAAACTTCTCGAAATCTTATGGAAAACCTCCAAGGGCCCATGAGCGGCTTGGGACCCATAGGAAATCTAAAAACCCCTAGTTTATGGAAAATGAAAATAAATAAAACCTCTAAATTGTTTCTAAACCTACCCACAAATTAACCTCTCATTCTTATTTTATTGTGAAATAATTTGTTATTAAAAAAAACTATATGCATTTCGGATGGGGTGCTTGATGTCCATTAAGTCCACATTAATGGAGATGTTATGGGGGTTCAGGGGACAAAGGTGACGGCTGGCAAGTCTAGCACGGTGGCATTGTCAATTAATGGGAGTATTAACTCCCCCTCCCTTCTCCATAATCAAGATGAACAACCTACACATGGGAAGTCACAAGGGGATAATGAATACCATTGGCCCTAGCCTGGTTATCAAAGTATTTTACGTAATCTAATGCGCTCATACCCGTCCATATTATTAGGCATCTCTATGATTTATAGTGGCTTCAGGCAGTGACACGGTGGTTTGCTACAACTTATGATAAAGGTAAACGTTGCAGTAGGGAGGATGAGAGACAGCATGCTTCCAACCGCAGAGGTCAAGATCGACGTAGCCACTCCCGGGAGCAAAACAATCCAAGTTTCACTCGTCATCTTGCCACCATGACCGATATGTTGTTGATTATTCAAAATGACCTCAAGGATGTTGAGTGTTGCTGCCTAATTCGCACCTCGGGTCACGTGGCAGAAATCTTCAAGCCACTGGGTGTGACCTTGGGGGCAAGCAAGAGTCAAGTGTTGTCACTTGATCTTGACTCCTCCGTCTAGGCTCTATCCTAGCGAAGCAAAGTGGGGTGGTCCCTATTAAAATAATCTAAGGTTGTTAATCTATAAAAGTAAAACAACTAATTTAGGAGTTAAGATGACGTAAATACTAAAACTAAGACCTCTGCAAAAAAATTATATCAACACCATGTAAAATAAACATTCCATTTAACACATAAATTAACTTAGATATCAAAAGTAAATAAATGATGCAAAAATAGACCAGTGCTAATGGAGTGCTTGCGTATAAGGGGTTGTTGCTGATGTCTCGAGAATGTATTGCAATTGCTGATGGGCTCTCAAAATTATGCTTTTCATAACTTTATTTCATTAATTCCATAGCGCATTCACCCGCAATTTAGTACATCTACCTTTAAAACAATTATCTTTTACATTATCTTATTGGTTATAACTCATAAACGTAAAGGATGTCTAAATTGTTACTTTTGATGTATTAAATTCGATCTTGACATTAATTAAATGATCCTCATGTTGGCAACTCTTATGCTTTGAAAGATTATCCAGTATTGTACAAATGCTTGAATTTACATTTGGCTCTTCACTACTCAATCCAACACTTCTTTTGGTACTAAGTTCCACACGAGGCTTGATTTTTGATGATGTATTAGCACATACTTCTTGTCGGTTCTCTGGCTTACTCTATTGACGAGTTGACTTACCTTCATCTTCTAGTTCTTGTTGGTCCCGTAAATCTGCATATGCAAATAAAAATCATTGGTTAATGTTAAGACTTTACTTCACTAATTTATAGTGTTTTGAATCTAAAATAGTTAAAAAGGAAATACATTTAAATAATTATAATTTTTTCTTTTATCGAAAATCTTCTTTTAAATTTAAAATACTTATGAATAAAACTTAATAATAATCATGGGAAAATAAATAATTAAATTAATTATGGCAAATGTTTAATATTTTAAACCAGGGAAAAGCATCACCTATATTTGTTATGCCACTTTAAATAAAGAATTAATGGAATAATAGGTGGACCATCCAGCATAACAAGTAAAATTCATTACACTTTATTAATTTGCCACACTCTATTAATTTTCCACTTTTAAACATATGGAATGATGTTTTGCATGTGCATCATCCATACTTAATAGATTACAACTTCCAACTTCCATATTCCATATTTCATTAGTTGATTTAATTTGTAATTGAAAATTAGTTTGTAACTTGTAATTATTTTTCAATTTAGAATTTGTAATTTGTAATTAGTTTTTAAAGTTAGCTTGAATTTTGTAATCTAGTTTGATTTCTGTATTTGCATTTTTAGTACGTCAAATTCAACTTTTGCGCTCTCAGCAATGGATAGATTATTCAACTCGTGAGATATGGTCACTCCATAAGAGGCTTCTTCTTTAGGTTTTGAGCTATCACAAGTTCTTGCTTTGTTTATTTCATTTAGGGGTGTTACTGACTTTAGATTAGGCTAGTTTAGGCTTTGACCCCGCACATACAGTGCTTGTACCTCGAAGCTTACAAGCCCCGGATTGACAATTTAACTATCGATTTTAACATCATATATTTTTCCCGACAATATCTCGTTGGTCAGTTTTAAATTTATTAAATGAGTGAATTAAAGAGTGTGTCAATTGTTGATCAATTTTATTAAAATGGTAATGATCTGATTATTAAGGGAAGCAGGTATTCTAGATATACTCGAGGGGTACGAAGAATATGACCAGATTTACTTAGAAATGGTTCTCACAGTGACATGTGGGCTAGATGGAATCGTGGGGTTGTGTTCAATGCTACACCAACAAGAATGTAGCCTAACGGGGCCCTAAGGACGCTTTGTAGTTGTTCCCGCTTCACTTGAATAATTTGCCCACGACTTAGTAATATAAAAAAATGTGTTGGATTTTCACCTTGGAATTAATTGGAGTATGAAACTAATTACTAGTCACTCCAATCCCTTTATGATTGTCCCACCGTTCTAGCCAAATGCCTACAGTGTTCACAAGAGCATACGGGGACTAAATCCTTATTGATTTTAAGAGTTTTAATTCAATCGTATGTTGTTTACAAATCTCAATACCGATACTCTCGTTTCCGAGAGCATGGTTGGATTTGATAATTTATAAGGAAATAAAATAAATACTGAAAAGAAAATCAACTAATAAAAACAGAAAGTCGACACGGACCCCTCTGGGGGGATGGGGTGCAGGCACTTGGCTTCCCGCTTGCTTCGCTTTTTATTAATGTTCAATACAATGAAGAATAAATGCCTGTGTTCCTTTATAGATTAGGAGACACAATTTTACAAAGATTAGGGGTTTTAAAACCGCCTAAAGAATAGGCGGGATAAAAGGTGGCTCCCAGATGTCTTCAAACTTGAAAATTTTGCCAAAGTGCCTCTCTACCTCTTTGTCAATGGCTGCAAAACAGCCAACAATGTTATGCTAAAAGTGATGGATTGATCAATTAGAACATAAAAAATTTAGCATAAAATCCAAGTACTTTTTTTTAAAAGATAAAACTTGAAGTATTGAAATTGTACTTGTTAGAAGCTAGATCTATAAACTTTAACTTTAAAAATAAGATCTAGACTAAAATGTAAATGTTAATCATATTAGTTTATGATTTATTTTGTAATGCACTAATTTGATCAACACTTCTAAAGTAACCAATAACCGGAAAAATTTATTATTTAGATGAGAGAAAGAGAGGAATAGAAAGCCTTGAACTTGGGCTAAGGAGTCTTCCAAGTGGGACTCGAAGGAACTATGTTCTTGTTTATGTGCTTGGAAAGAGAGGAGAATCAAACTAGAACGCCTTCCTCTTCAAGCTAAGCAACCTACAATCCTTTAAACACACTTGCACAAGAAAGATTAATCGAATCGGTGTTAACCACAAAAGAAGATTAGAAAACATGAATTTAAGCTAAAATAGCATGTATCTCTAAGGTATCTTCTGCAACTAAACAGTAAGATGATAGATAAACAAATCTACTTCTCTTACCCTATTGAGAGATATCTCTCCTTCAAAGGTCAATAGTTAATCAACAAGATAAGTAATGAAAAGACACAGATTACATCCCAAAATCAATAGTAAGCATCCACACACATAAAGAGAGACACGATTATTGCCTCCAAAGCCTTTACTCATTCATAAAATACTTCACAATTACAGAGCAATAAGAGCAGAGGTTCCACACTTCTCATGTCAAATCATGGAGTGAGTGCCTATTTAAATAGATGAAGCTACTACCCAGAGGGGGTGCATTTGCTCAAAGAGGCGTCAAGCTTTGATTGAGTTGTTTATGGGTTGGCGTGAGGTTGGAACAGGAGTTCTGTGAACAAAACAAAAGATGACAAAAGTAGCACTTCCCAAAACCCAACACTTTTTCCAGAAGATGAAGTTTTTCCTTCAAGGTGCATCCCCACTTGGATAGATGTGCCCCCTTATTCATGAGGAAATTTCTAAAGCTTGGTTAACTCGGAAATAGAAGGCTTTGATATTCCAAAACCACCCGGATACTTGCCACTTTACTTTGCCAACTCACAAATACTGATTTCGACAAGTTTCTTTTACTTTATGAGTTGCCAAATTTTTCACTTTATCCATTTTTTTGGTCTTTTTTGGGTCTTTCAAGTAATAATTAATTTTGGAAATAAATAATTACACGAAAACTTAGGAAAGTGGGTTTAGGGGTTAAGTGGGTGCTCTAAGTTAAAAAATGAGCACCCCCATAGAAAAAACAACCTCCTAGTCCCACTTTTGACTTAGAGAAATTTTACAATTAACTTATTAAAAATAAGCTTGAAAAAACGGAAAAAAAAAAAAAAAAATATATATATATATATATATATATATATATATATATTTCCCGAAAATTAGAAAAAACCTATGGAGGACTTAGTGCATGTTCATACGACTCAAAAACAATAACTAGCATGGTAATATACATTGACACTTAGGTTTTAATAACCTCCCAAGGCCTAAATACATGTTACGGAAATTTTATAAAAAAAACTATGGGGGACTTAGTACATGTTCATACGACTCAAAAATAATGACTAGCATGGTATTATACATTGACACTTAGGTTTTAATAACCTCCCAAGGCCTAACCCCCAAGAAAATGATTCCAGCTTTGGAGGCTTGAGTGAAAAACTCGAAAATTATAAATAGTCAAAAACAATATATAATTAACAAGGAAAACACACCCTAGAATAATGTATTAATGACTAAGTCCTAGGAAGCCAAACCTTTTACATAAATTCATCATGCTAAGACATTTTGTTACAATTCCCCGTGAGGAAATGAACATGTTAAAAATAAAAAATAAAAAGGGCCTAGGACGGCTTGAATGGACTTCTGAACTCCAAATTTGAACAAGTAATTGTTCATCCTTGGCGGCTCACTTGAAAGTCCAGCTGAGTGCAACTTAGGTGGTAACACTGAGGAAAATATGCAGGCCAAAATTCTAGAGCTAAGGGAGCAGGTTCAGGTTCTAATTGATTGGTGTACTGACATTGTGGAACTCTTTCACCTCCCCTCACCTCTGCTCTCTACCATTGGGGAGGACGGGAGAATTGATATTGGTCCAAACGTTGGGATGGGAACAACCAGCAACCATAAGCAAAAGAAATTCAAGACACTTCCAACGTGGCAATCAAGTTGGAACACGAAGCTGAGCAGGAGGAAGGCAAAGTGACAGCTGGCGACATGGCAACAACACGCACCAACGACAGCAAGCACAAGAATCTGGATTCTGGAATGGGAGAAATTTAGCCTTTCGCAGCCAAGTGTCAGGCGAACCGGGTCTCAAATGCTTAGCGTCTTTCTCTGCATTTTTAGCATCAGTGTTTTGATCCATGGCAAAAGTTTGCAGGACCTATTTTTCCTCCTATATAACAGAATGTTTAGGCTAATTCAAACTATCAGTTTTTTTGTTATTTAGCAATTACTTCCAAACCTTTGTCCTTCTGGTTTCTGGGTTGTTTTCTATTTATGAGAGGCCTGCTGATACTTTAATAATGGATTGTTTTCACCTTAGGAGAGGCATATCTATCTTTGTAACTTTTTTGTACAAGTCATTAGAGGAAATTTGGGGTCTAAAATGGGCCTCCTAAGAAAAATAATAAAATAATATTTAAAATAATAAAATAATAGTTAAAATAATAAAATAATACTTATTAATTTTGGAGGAAGAATGAAAAAAACTACTTTTTGTGTTCGTATTTTCGACATATCTCCTCATGTATTTACTCAAATTCTGAGCGGGAGAGCTCGTTGGATGCAAAATTTAATTCCGCATCCAACGAGTACCCCCTCAGCATACTTTTGACGGACCCCGCTACCCCAAAAACAAGAAATACCTGAAAAAACGTGATGATGATGTCATCATCACGTTTTTTCAAGTATTTCTTGTTTTTTGGGTAGCAAGGTCCATCAAAAGTATGCAGTGTGGGTACTCGTTGGATGCGGAATTAAATTCCGCATCCAATGAGCTCTCCTGCTTGAAATTTGAGTAAAAATACATGGAGATATGTCGAAAATACGAACAAAAAAAGTAGTTTTCTTTTATGACAAATATGTCAATTCAACCATTATGGTTGACTCATTTTATTGAAATTCTATTGGTTCTTGAATTCCAACTCACAAAATTTGTTGTTGGCGCGTTTTCTTATAAGGCCCATTTTAGACCCCAAATTTCCTCTAATGTCTGTGATATAATGTAATGTCTAAATTACAAAAAAAAAAACTATATATATAATAGATATATATACCGTGTTTCCCCTAACATATCCATTTTGGGGGGGTCGCATTTCCAAGCGTTCCTGCTTCTGAAACTTGTACACGTTTCCACATTTTGTGCAACTTAGATATGAGGTAAGGGAGGGAACAAAACTATGTGGGCTCAAGCACTTGCAAGTAAACTACAATAACCTCATGTAGGCCAACATGAGTGAGACACTACAATACCGAGTACATATGTTTTGCTCCAAGGTAATGTCGTACACAAGAAAGCCTCCAAGATGATGTAGCTACACAAGGTAAGCCCATATGCCTCCATGATAAGCCTCCACAGACTCCATTGACCCTCCTAAGCAATGTACTCCATTGGGTTAATTGACCCTGCAAAAACATTGTCGTAGCTTAGCCATCCCCAAGCCAACTCCAAGCCTTTATACAAAAATCCAAGCAACCATATGCCATCTAGGGCCTAATGCCCTCCTCCAAGATGCACAACGCTCCTCCCAATCAAGGTGTTCTGCAAGCAAGTGAACTCTACATGTGGCCAGAATAAAGGGCTCACCAAACAATGAAGACAACTCCAATGCCCAAGGGAAGAATACTAAGCCAACACCTAACTTAGGTGAAGAAAAGTCTAAGAAAGCTACCTCCACAGTGCAAATCCATTGTAGACAATCTCTCGTACACTAAGTCATCTCGAACTATCTAGGGTTTGAACATGCAGCATGTACCCCAAGTCTCACGAAGCACCCCAAACATGGTGTAAACACTTCTAGAGTAACTCCAAAAACTAACACTTCCTCTTTATGAGGATAGTGTATACATCGACACCTGTCGACTCTCTTTGTAACTCCACCAAACCTACTACCTACAAATTTGTACTAGCTACAATCCCATAATCAACCACTATCATCTGTAAATAACTTGTCATCCATGCTATCACAAAATCTTGATTCTCCAAAACATAATAAACACATAAGAATATGAAGGAATATAATCCCATAACAAAAGCAACCAACCAAACTCCATCATCCTCCAAGTCAACATCATAAGACAAAATCAATGGACACCAAACCTTGAGTTGTTCAGGACATCTTGAAAAGATAATCATATCTCCATACAAGATGAAGACAAGTGGATCACATCTATAAGTCACAAAGATAGAATTCTACACAAGTCAACACCTCAATATTAAAATACCAAGCTCATGGTATATAGGTAACAACCTATACAAGGCCATCAACAACCTATCATCACAAGAACCTATCTCATGTACCTTCAATCCTCAAACAATGGAAACATCCAAAACAAGGAAAACTCCCTCATCTTGAGAGAATCTTGGAGCAAGAGGAACATCATGGACAACTCCCTCTATCAGAGATAATCCATGGGCAACTCTCTTTGTTTGAGAGAATCCATCAACCTTATCCTTGTACTCTACAATACTCCCACAAGCTGAAAACCTAGAAAGAATTTCAATCTCTCCCTCCATCAAGGTATCACACCTCTCCTCGAATGAACAACTAGAAGTCATCTAGATGGAAGAGACCAATGAAACATGACTAGCATATCTCCTAGAAGGTATACTCGCCCTCACTGAAGATCTATGCACTCCTACATACTCATGTGCATCATGTAACATCTCAGTGAGCCATCTTAGTCTCGTAAGGGATAAAGTAGAAGGTGAGGGCATATCCAACACTAATCTCATCTCATCTTCCTCTAAATCTAACTCATCTCAAGTCTTTGAATTAATCCTTGGGACAACAACCTACATATTCTCCTTAATCGCAAAAGGAGAATCTAGTGAAATAAAACAACATCCTCATCAAATATCACATCTTTACTCACCATAATCTCTTGTTGTGTCATAATATCGATCCTATAAGTTGTAGAAGCATTTGTTATACCACCATATGTATGGGGTGTTATACCCTCATTTTTTGTAGAGCATAGCAAAGATGGAACATTTTTGTACGAACAAGACACAGTGTCAAAGCAATGATGCCTATTAATTACTGAGATTTATATGTATCAGTTGGCAGATGGTGCCCTTTGGATGGTTCCTTGTCATTTTTGTTATTGTACCAGATGCATGCCTAAAGGATGTACTTATGGATTATATGATTTTTATTGATTGATGCACTAGGTGTCTAAAAATTGTACTTTACACTTAAGGTTTTTATGAGCATGGTGGGTAGGATTGATGGTATGATGCATAGTATATAAGTAGTTTTGTTTTATGCACATAACATTATTTAGCATGACCTCTTGATTATTGCATGGACCACACCCTCCTCTTGGATCCATCATTGACCTTACCAACCTCCATTCCATGTCATCCCTGTTTATTTTAAAACCCATTGATCTAGATTTGACAAAGTGACTCAGGACTACCCCTCTATGACATCTTTATTAGGATGGCCTCTATGTTAGTACCTGGTGTCACGGCTCTGATGTGTGCAACAAAGTTCTCCGAAGCTTTATGCTTTTCTTCTTGTAAAAACCTATTGATTGGCTCTGGTTACCTAGGAGAACTAGTTTTTCGATGCGTTATGTCTTTCTTCATGTAAAGCATTGTTGATTGGCTATGTGCTTAGGATTACCGACATCCAACCCCATATGCTTTTCTTCTTGTAAAGCCCTGTTGATTCGTTACGTGCTAAGGTTGGCTAATTGCTAGAGATGCGCTTTCTAGTCCTGAAGCATGAAAGGCTTCTTCCCCTCTTCAATGCCTCAAAAAGGGCACAAGAAACAGTCCTAGTCCAAGACTCCTTGTACCTGCATGAGGAAAGAAAGTGAAGAACAAGTGAAAAATAAAGAATCAAGCAAAAAAAGAAAAAGAAGCAGGGATGAACTTGCATGAGCCTTAAAAGAAAAACGAAAAGGTCAAGGTCTTATAAAAAAGAAATAGAAGAAAGTACAAGAAAAAGTCCAAGAAATAAATGAAGACAAGTCCAAGAAGGAGCTTATAAAAGAAAAAGTCAAATATTCAGGGGTTGAGTCTAAATGTTAAGGTCAAAGGGGTATCTTCCTCTTGCACATCATCCATCTGTGAGACACATGCTTCCTAGTGTTTGCTTGACCAATGAATGTAATAGAGTGCCTTTTCTTCCCCTTTTCCTGAGTTACTCAAGTCTTCCATGACCAATCCTCATTTGAAAAGCCTTTTTTGAGTTTGACCATCCACTTCACCCAAGAGAAGAATGATCTATGCAATATCCTTAATGGTAATCTAGATGGTGACATGAATATAAAACAATTACTTCATGTTATATGTTATGTTATGCATTTTCCTATGATCAGGCTTGTTACCACCTAAGTTATACTTGGTGGATTTTTCAAGTGAGTCGGCAAAGTAGAACAAGTATACTTGTTCATTCTTCAGAGTCCAGAAGTCAGCCAAGCTTTTTCTGGGAATTTTTTTGAAAAACAAATTGTGACACATGTTCATACCCCCTTGGGGAAATTGTAAAACATGTGCTAGCATGGTCAATTTTATAAAAGACTCGTCTTCCTAGAATTAAACATCAAGCATACTAGCCCGGAGTGTTTTTTCCCTCGGTAATTATTTGTTTTTGAACAAACGACTAATAATTGTTGAGTTTTTCACACACACCTCCAAAGTTGGGGTAGTCGTATTGGTGGTTAGGCCTTAGGAGGTTATTAGATCCTTATGTCAGTGTTTATAAACATGCTAGGCATTCGAATTGAGTCGTATGGACATGTGCTAGGTCCCCCTAGGTTTTTGTTCAATTCCGAGAAAATTATTTTTTCCCACAAAATTAGGCCATTTTTAATGGCTTAATTAAAAAAAAGTGTAAGAGGCATAAAAGATGGGTCCGGAGTCCATTTTTGGTGTGGGGATGCTCGTTTTCACACTCAAAACGTCCTCTTTACCTCGAAGGCCAGTTTTCATATGTTTCGGGCAGCTAAAACATCCCGTAAAGTGTTATTTAGCTAACAGAGCATCAAAACAACATTTTAAGGCTAAAGTTGCAACGAATTAGCACAAATGGACAAGTTTGAAAAGTCAAAAAATAAGTCAAAGTTTGACTGGGGTGACATGGAAAATGGGCCCCCCATAGTTAGCGAATTCTCTCAAGTGGCTATTAAGTCAAGCTTAAGGTAAATGATTGAGGAGATACGAATGAATTAGGTAGAAGGATGGCGCCACCCTCAAGGCTCACGCATGGGTTAGCTGGCAGCTAGCAAATGGTGTGGTGAGGGTTGGTAGGAGAGGTGGCATCTACCTCTGTAGTTCCACTCACTTCAACTCAATTCAAACTCCAATCAACTCTCAACCAACTCGACTCCCTCTGTCAATTATGGATGCAACCCTCTGGGCCTCTCTAGCTATAAATAAAGCACAACCCTCTCATTCCAAACTAGTTAGAGTTGGATGAAGGTGCTTGCTTGTTGTAATTGATACAGTATTTCATGATTTTGCTATAATAAAGAAAGCTTTGGAGGCTAATGGTGTGGTGCTATTGTGTCTGGGACAATAAGGTCCAATCTTCATGAGGTAATCTCTGTGTTGTTTCAAATTCTTGCATCTTGGTTTATGAATCTGGCTTAACAGGGATTGCTCCCAATCGTTAGAAATAGAAGGCTATAAGTAAGTTTACTTGTTTCTTCTATGTTGAATACATATACTTAGAGATATAGATCTGACATGTTTTATAAGATTATATGCATCTTGTTTTAATCTCGATTTATGTGTAATCACCAGATCACACGAGTTTGCATGTTTATTGAGTGATTTACAGGTTGCTTAGCTTGGAAGAATCGTGGATCTAGTTTAACTCCACGTTACTTTCGACATCTCTAAAGCGCCATAATCCCTTGTCATCCCACAAGCCTTTCCTCTCCATATCTTCCTCCTCCTAAACTTAAATTTCACCTGGTTACTTGATTCTTTGTCTTCAGATCTAGTTGCTAGAGTAATATTTTATATAGATCTGAGTTCTAAGCTTTTTTTTTTAAGTTATATCTTAATTAGATCTAGTCATTAAAAAGTCTTTTCTTGCAAGTTTTGTTCAAAAGGAGTATTTTTAAAATCTTGCAAAGTCTAAAGATTTGTTTTCGATACTTTCAATTTTAAATATAGCATAAAAGTGCACATCATATTGGCTTCCAAAAAAGCAAGCCAATATTATTGGACAATTCAGATTGGTTTATGGCATTATCTTGGTTGGTACAACATGTCAAAGCATCCAGGAATCCATTTGAGGCATAATTCAAGTGTTTTGAAATTGAGCATGAACTCACTTCAAATGAATTAATGGAAAATTATTAGCAAACTTTCCTAAAGTCTGATTTAAAAAATTTCTAAGTCTATAGGTGAGTTAATCAACCAAGCAATGGGAAACCTTGAAGACAATTTAGCAACATGGGTTCTCTTAAAATCATGCTCTAAGCAAAACCCAAATTTCAAAATTTTCATTAGGCGTAGTATGTGGGCCCAGCTAGAGCTCATCTTCAAGTGGGGGGCACTCTTCTCCAATGTAGGCACACCAAGTTTACAACTAAGCCATTTCTCACTCTCTCCTTCTCCAAATCAGCAAATGAAGTGTCAAGGGGTCCTACATGAGGATCCAACTCAACTTTCGAGCTAATTATTTGTAATTTTTTTACGTAAGCTGTGCTTTAAGAGGCAATTTGTGCCCCTCTCATTTTCCAGCAATTTTGTAAAAAGAAAAAGTTATGTTTATTCTCGACCATTGATGTGGCTTGAGAAAGATCTAATTTCAGCCCACCGTCCTTTTGGAATAGGGTTGGAGCTCCTTCTCCTGGTTTCTAAAGGAGAAGTCGATTTCACTTGTCAAGGGATATTTTCCAGGCAATAGACCTCAAAAAAACTTACAGCAAATCAATTTGGTCTTTGTGGCTCTTGTTAAGTATGGTAGGATTTCAGCTCTTGCTTTCTATAGTAGAATGCATTGATGGTTTGTTTCTTCATGGTTGAGGTGATATCATTGGTGTTATTTGGATTTAAATCTCAGATTGTGGATTATCTTCTAGATTTAGCTAGAGAAGTGACTATTTTATGGTGAATCAATTTCCATCTTTGTTGTAAATGGTTATTTCTCTTATCCATTTGCAGATTCTAGCTTATTGAGTGAAGCGATTTATAGATCTTGTACTGTCCTCAATACTTTTTTATCTCTTATTTCTTTATTTTGCAGGTTGGAACTGGGATCTTCAAGGGCGCACTCCACCATTGGAAGTTTCTTGGATAGTCTAACAACCTTCGGAGGCTCAGCAATCGACCATCAGAGCATTACCACAAGAGGGTCGAGCAAACTCCATCACCCAGGGAACTAGGGAACTGGACCCAGGTTCTCATTTCAAGATCTTCTCTAACTCCTTATTCAAAATTGAGATCTTTGCTTAGTTTCATTGGTTTTCAGAGCATCTTAGAGATGTTAATGTAGTTTGCATTTAGGCATATAGAAAATCTCAAATTTGCATTCTAAAAAATGAAACTTTTAGAACCCTAACCTGGTTTCAATTTCAGTTCACTGCATATGGTTTAATGCCCAACCCCAGTATGCATGTTTATTTAAAAATTTAAAAATTGAACTTGAAACTTAAAACAAATGAGATAATTTCAACTTTTACTAACTCAGAAATTCTCCTAGCAGCCTAACTTCTTCAATCTCAGGAAAAAAAATTCAGTCACGCACATAAGAAAAATGACTCAACATTTTTGGCCAAAATGGTCTAGGATAAAACCCCGAAGGGAAAACCTGTTTCAAAGAGATTTTTATTTCTTTAGAGACAATTTATCAACAAATTACAGCAATACTTATCTCATTTTTCATCTCAAAAAATGTGCCACAAACATGTTAACAGCCCGCTGTACAAACTCCTCGAAAACTGTGCCACATATGACTGTACGGCCTCGATTTTTGTGCCTGTACGCTGCCTTGAAATTTGTGATGTACAGACTGTTGTATGGACAACATTAATTGTTGTACTTGCCTCGAAATGCTTGTTGTACGGACTGCCTGTAATCTGCCTCGAAAACAGTGCCCAACTCGATTTCTGTGTTAGTACGGCCTGCAATAAATGCTGGTACAGCTACCTTGGAATTTGTGCCACCCTACTGAAATAATTGTCTAGAAATTCATGCCCTTCATCCTCTTCCTGTTTCTTGGAATTTGTGCAAGGGTTTCTCTCTCTCTCTCCTCTCTTGTTTTTCTTCTCTCCGATAATTCTCTCTTTGGAATGTGAACAATGATCTCTACAATGCCTTTCACTAGCCTTTTTATTTGAGTAACCACCACCTTCAAATTCAATGGTCAAAATTAAAAGAGAACTTAGGTGAGATCTAGAGCCAAGATCAAATCCCACTTTTCTCATTAAAAAGCATTTAATTACTTTTTAAATAATGAGACATTTAATGCACACCCACTTTTAAATATCATTAAAGTTACATTTAAACTTTATAACTCAACTTCATTTTATAAAGTGACTTTATAATTATAAAGTCAATCTCACTTTACAAAAAGATGCTAGGGACCACATATAATGTGCCCTTGTCCACCCCAATGAATAGACAAACACTTCCTAGGTAAAATTTCAACACTCCCTCTTACCAAGGAAAGTGTTCTTCACCACTCCCATCTTGTCTCTGAAATGAATATGCTTCCCTCTTCCCAGACTTCGTGAGAATGTCTGCCACCTGCTCATCAATAGAAATGTACTACAACTCCAAAGCTCCTCTCTGGACATAGTCTCTAATGAAGTGATATCTGATATCAATATGCTTTGACCTGTCATGAAACACTGGACTCTCTAAGAGCCTGATGCAACTCTGATTATCACAATGTATAACAGTAGGCCTCAGCTCCTGACCAAAAAAGTCTACCATCAACTTGCAAAGCCACAATGCCTCGCAACTAGACTAGCTGCCATGTATTCAGCCTCTGCAGAACTTAGGGCAATAGACTTTTGCTTCCGACTGAACCACGACACAACTGCCGAGCCCAAGCTGAAACAACAACCGGAAGTGCTATTCCGATCCAAAGCACTACCTGCCCAATCTGAATCTGTGAAACCAACCAAGCCCACTCCATTCGACCTCTTAAAGTCCAGACCATAGTCTACTGTCCCAGCAAGGTATCTCAAAATGTGTTTTGCGGCTGTCCAGTGCACTCTCTTGGGCTCCACCATGAACTGACTGGAATGTTCACCACAAAACTTAAATCTGGCCTCGTGTTGACCAGATACATCAACGACCAATAAGTTGACGATACAAGGTAGGATCCACTAACTGTCCCTTAGAAGCATGAAGCTTCTTCCAGTTGGTGATCATGGGTGTGGACATGGGTCTACACTCCTCCATCTGAGATCTCTTCAGAACATCTGCAACATATTTTCTTTGTCCCAGGAAAACATATCCATCCTCCTACCACACCTCCATGCCCTTTCCACCCAAGTTCAAATCTTGGGGATTAACTTTTATAAAAAATAAATATTAAGCCTTGGGACTCACCCTTATAATATATTATTTTAAACAGACCTGTAAGGCACTTGAATCTTTGTCAATCGAAAAATATGATTGATCCTTCACTCTATAATTAAATTCTTTTTCCTTTATCATAAAACCTGTTTTTATTAATGTAATGGTTTTTTATAAGAATAAAAAAACAAGTGTGGTTTCATAATACAATGGTTTGTTTTTTTTCTCCCTTTTCTTCTTCTTCTCCTTCTTTTTACTTTTTTTATACTATGACTTATTTATAAAACTACATGTGGTTTTTATAAACCTTGTGTTGTTTTTCTTTTCTTCTTCTTTTTATTGTTTTACCTCTTCGATTTTCCTTCTTGGTAAAATACAACAATTTTAGGGAAACCCTAGGATAATGGTTAAAAACCAAATTATATAAGGTGTAAATAATGGCCAAGGGCTGGCTCACTCTGATACCAATGTAATATCCGTATCTAGATATTCTCGAAAGCTATCTCAATTGAATAGTCCAATAGAAAATAGTTCCATGTTGGATAATTATATAAGAGTAAATATGAATATGAATGATGATTTACACGAGAAATGATGTTTATATAAATACCCATGAAAGGGTTTCCTTGGTGATGAGACGCCACCTTTCATAAGGCACCTCTTCATTTACCTTATCATTTAATTATTTAATTAATTTATCAATATTATTAATATTTATTAATGCATATATATATATATATATTGTTCATTACAAGTATCATTGCATCAATCAAAATAAGATGATATCATAGCATCTATTATAGGTTGTGAACCTATCTCCATGCCATCCAGCCATGCATGCACCTCCTTAAAGCTAGAAGGATCTTCCAACGTCCCACTAGAATGTACAAATGCCACTAGATTAGCAAGTACCCTATAGAGGTCACCCTCTCTCACCCCTCTAGCCAAAGTCCTTGAACTAACTAAACTACAATCACTAGTGTTCCACTGATGTCCCTCGAAAGCAACTATCCCCTATACATCATGTTGTCTCCTTTCACACACCTGGGGGGGAACATGGCAGAAATATTCAAGCCACTTGGTGTGCCCTTGAGGGTAAGTCTCGAGTCAAGGTTGTTACCTTGTTCTTCAGTCCTCCATTTAGGCCAACTCCTAACGAAGCCAAGGGGGATAGAACCTAAGAATTGCTAAGGATGATTAGGCTTTAGTGGTAATGGTTTAAATGAGTGAGTTTTTTAGGAGTTTTTAAACAACAATAATAGAATAAGAGATTTGTAAGATGATTCGATTACAGCAGCATAAATAGCACAAAATCTTTATATAGGATCCATTCAACACATAAATTATCTGAGCAAGATTTATGCAGATACAATATAAAGACCAGTGTTGAATTAAAATGGAGTCGTGAAATTTGTATGTGCTGAAATGCTGAAGTAGATGTTTTGCAATTGTTTCTTGGTAAGTTTTAAATTATTGTGGAAGATGAGTGAATTAGATTATGGGGAGGGGAGCTCAAAATATACCCGAAGGTACGAGGAGTATGTCGAAAACCCTTATCCGATGTGGTTTCACGCGAGAAATATGTGGGTTGGATCGGAGTCTCTGAGACATGTCCAACACTACACCGACAAGAGTGTAGCCTGACGATGTCCTGAGGTCACTACCCAGTTGTTCCCACTTCCTCTATGAACTTTCTTCACAACGGATTAAATCGAGGCGTTGGATTTTCGCCTTGGGAGGTTAATTCAAGTGTGAGACTAATTAGACTAGTCACCCATGTTGCTTTTGATGCAACCAACTGTTCGGTCGAACTGCAGCGGTGCAGAGCATACACAACGGAGTCATGTTGATTTAAAGACTATGTTTGTTTGTTAAAAAGGAAAATTAACCTTTAAGAATCTCTTTCGGTTCAAATGAACCTCAATCGAGAAAGCAAGGAGGGGTAAATTTTAAACGAGAACTACAAAGAAAACTAACACAAAATACTGAAAGAAAAATGGTTTTCTAATTAAGCCTACCACACATCTCTTTCCCCTTTTGTGTTACTCTTGATCAAATAAAGATATGAAATGAACGAACAAATAAAAGTATACTATTCTGCAAAATAAACTAAACTAAACAAGCAAAACATGAAAAATGGCACCGACATGGGTTCCCCCCTAGGGGATGGGGAGTGGGCTCTAAGGAGCCCACTCAAAAGATTTTATTATGCTTGGTTACAATGCTTGTTAGAAAATGTCACTTGGTTCTTATAAAATATGAACCCAAGGGCTTACAAAACTCTCGAAAAGTGGTAGCGACAGAAGGGGACACTCCTGGGGAGCTTCGAATGGCCTGAATGCCAATCAGAGCCCACTCAAAAGATTTTATTATGCTTGGTTACAATGCTTGTTAGAAAATGTCACTTGGTTCTTATAAAAGATGAACCCAAGGGCTTACAAAACTCTCGAAAAGTAGTGGCAACAGAAGGGGACACTCCTGGGGAGCTTCAAATGGCCTGAATGCCAATTTTCAAGCAGCACTTCCTCCTCTTTTTGGCCGGACCTGCTAAAAACCAGCAAGCTTTTATCAGTAGAAAGTGCCCAAAACACTTTGGAAGTGTCTTTGGACAACATCCAAAAATTGTAAAAAAAATACTAAGTTAAAATTAACAAAAAATATGCAAAAGATAACCAAGGAAAGCAAGCTTTCCTTGGGATCTTGGCTTGTTTTTTGGGCAGCCAATAAGACTATGCGCTTAGATGCAAGATTTAAACTTTAAAATGATCCAAGAAAATGCATTCTAAACAAGATTTAGATCTACCTTTAAACAAGCTTGCTCGGAAATTAACTTTCTTAAATTAGATCTAGGATGCTTATGAAACTTCGAAAATTGAGATCTAGCTTTCTTAAATGCTTATGGATGAGAGCTAACAAATAATTTTGAATATAATAATTTAGACACTCATAAATAAGCACAGTAACCAAGGAGATTTTGATTGAAACAAAAGAGGAAGAGGAGTAAAGCCTGGTTTGTTGTTGGAATGAACAAGCCAAGGGAGGCCCTTTGATGGAGTACTGAGGGACAGTGTCTTGAGTTTATTTGAAAAGGAATGGCGTCAATCTTGATCCACGCCTCATCCATTCTTGGGAACCTGAAACTAGATCACAAATCTTGCACACACTTTGTGAGATTTGGATATACATGTATGAAAGAATGAAAATATCAAGCAAAAATAATCTTATTTAAACATGTAACTTAGATTCTTGAACATACATAATATGAATAAAAAGAAGCAAGTAATCTTACTTGCCAATTTAAACTCCTATTAATTCAACTGAATCCTTCAAATCCAGTACACAAAGGCAGCAAAAAATGAGAAAAAGTAGAAGTCACCACATTTGCAGCATGACGTTGGTAATCCACACACAAAAGGCACTACACGGTATAGCCTCCAAAGCTTCTTTATTCTCATAAAATGAATGAATATTACAATATTACAATAGCCACTAGATCTTCATCGAATTCTAACTAGTTTGGAATGAGAGGGTTGTGCTTTGTTTATAGCCAAAGCAGAAGAAAGTGGGTGCATCTAACACTGGAAGAGGGAATTCAGTTGAGAGATAGTCTAACTGAGTTTGAACTGAGTTGAAGTGATTTGAAGTGGAGTGGAACTGGAGAGGTGAATACCACCTCTCCTACCAAACTCCAACAACCCACTCATTGGTTGCCAACATCACCTAACCACTCGCTAATCCCAAAAGGTTGGCATTAATCCTCACGTGGAGTCCTCACCAAACTCATGCGGAAGCTTATGGAGCCAAAACATATGATATACCACATTAAAAATGTATCCAAGATTTTTTTTAAACCTTTAATGTTTAAACACTTGAAGAGGGATCCACCTTTAAAGCTATCGCAACATGCCTTGGTGTTGGCATGAATCACATGATGGTTGACGCCACCACTTAATTATATTCGCCACTATTACCAACTCACTTGCTTATTGCTTCATATAATATAATATATCACAACTATGACATGACTTATCCAAAGTTTTTTAAACTCTCATGAAGATGGGTCCACCCCCTATACCACTCGCTAGCTTGTTGGTGAAGTTGGCGTGAAGCTTATTAAAGTTGGCGTCATCTCCTTCCCCTTTTAACCACTCACTACCATGAAATTAAACCAAAATTTAAGTTGCCTTTCATATGGAAGAGGGTAGCATGCTTATGGGGGACCCATGCCATGTCATTTCCCGAATTAAACAAATCAATTTTGACTTTGATTTTTTACTTTTTCAACTTGTCTTTTAGTGCCAATTTGTTGCACTTTTAACATTAAAATGATGTTTTAATGCACTTTTAGAGAAATAATGCTCCATGGGGTGTTTTAGTTGCCCGAATCATAGGAAAAGTGGCCTCTAGGGTAAAGAGGACGTTTTAAGTGCGAAAACGAGTATCCCCACACCAAAAACAAACTCTGAGCCTGAATTTTATTACACTTTGAAGTTTTTTAATTAAACCATTAAAAAATGGCCTTATTTTGCGAGAAAATTTTATTTTCTCGGAATTGAACAAAAACCTAGGGGGACCTAGCACATGTCCATACAACTCCATTCAAATGCCTAGCATGTTTATAAACGCTGACACAGAGGCTCTAATAACTTCCTAAGGCCTAACTACCAAGACGACTACCCCAACTTTTGAGGTGTGAGTGAAAAACCCAGAAATTATTAGTCGTTTGTTCAACAACCAATAATAACCAAGGGAAAAACACTTTGGGCTAGTCGGCTTGATGTCTAAGTCTAGGAAGCCGAACCTTTAATAAAAAATGACCATTCTAGAACATTTTTTACAATTTCCCCAAGGGGGTATGAACATTAGTTACAAAAAAATTTGAACAAACTCTCAGAAAAAAGCCTAGCGAACTTCTGAACTTCGACTGAGAACAAGTGTGCTTGTTCAAACCTTGCTGGCTCACTTGAAAAATCCACTAAGTACAACTTAGGTGGTAACACATCCATCATACAAAAAACTATTTTTAGCAGCTACTATTTTTGCAATTTGAACTTTGTGTAAACTGTTCCAATTGACAATCTGATTTCATATTTGAGGACCTAGTTGGAAGATTTGCCTATGTTTAAGTTTCATCAGTTTATGAGAATTTCCCACCTATATTGACTAGGTGGAAACGTCATGTACATTGCAGATGTACATATTGTACAATTTGCACCATGGAAAAATCCTAGGGATTTTTCACTCAGCAGGGCAATTCTGTCATTTTTGTACACGAAATGTCTGCTCCCCTGCATGGGAGAATTAATGTAACTTTATATGTCAGCATGGGTCATTCCTCTAAGGATGTCACCATGGACTTTATTATCAGGGAAGTCCTTTTCACCGAGTGTTTTTTCCCCTTCCAGTTAATTTTGTTAATTAACAATTTTAATTAGTTGGGTTTTTCACTCACCAATCCTCTAAAATGGTGAATTGGCGTTCTGATAATCAAGCCCATGAGATGGCTAAGGTTTCAAGTTGTTGTCCATGACCATGCTAGCCATATCTTGTAGTCTTGCGGAGTTTTGTTAGGATTTTAATTTTAATTTTTTTATTTTTTCCTAATTAATTAACTTTACTATTTTGTGGTTAATTAATTAAGTTTTGATGTAATAATGTAATCTCTTGAACCTTGGCATTTTGTAATAGGGCTATGAATGCACATGAAAATGCTATAACACCTCTTAAGCCACTGGTTCAAGTCTCATGTCATTCTGACAAGGTGTTGGGAAGTTAGACCAATTTTGGTTAAGACAAGGTATTTTTTCCTAGGAAATTAATTTAATTTCCTAGGGTGAAAAATTAGATTATTTGATTTTGAAGAAAAAAATCAAATAAGGCCATGGTAATTAAGTTTAGAGGGTGGCTAAGCATAGTCAATTTTAATTTAAATAACCCCCCCGCCATGGTGAAAATAAATTTTTGAAGATCTCCTAAGTGGTTCGCCCCTCTTGTTTTTCCAAAAATAAAAAGATTAAAAATTAAAAATAAAAGATAAAAAATCAAAAATCAAAATTTGAGTCAAAGGAGGCCCCAAATAAAAGATCAAAAATCAAAGATCAAAAAATAAAAATTTGGGTCAAAAGAACTACTCCCAAGGTGAGTGCCTAGTCATGGAAACCCTAGATCTAAGGATTAAGCTTCATTGTGACATGGATCTATCTTTTTTACCATTGATTTGAAGAGGCGCCCTTGCTTATGATTGGTGGATGGATTGCAAAGTCAACAAACCTAGATTTAAGGGTGGAGGAGAGCGAGATTTGAGATCTATGTTTTGGACCCTTGATTTGGGAGTGGGTTTGGGATCTTTTCAACTATAAAAGAGAGGCCCCTCCTCTCATTTTAGCATCATTCTTTGGAGCATGGTTATGCTGCCAAAATCAGTGTTGCCAGAGCGTGGAAGCGAAGCGGGTGCGGGTGCGGGAAGCGGGTGCGCGGAAGCGTGTTTTTCAAAAAATGGCCGGAAGCGAAGCGTGGTCGGAAGCGTTTTTATATATATATATAAAAATATATATATATTCAAAAGAAAACATGTAGAATGTCAAACTAGATGCAAAATTTATGAAACATGTATGTTTGTGATACTTCCAATATATGAAATGCCATCTAGATTCCATATTATCCATCATTCCATCCATACTACGTAGTAAATTAATGAATAATCATTCAAGCATCAACCATCTAGCTGCTAACAATTACAAAATACAAAGTAACAAATTGAAATACATTTAACAAATACAAATAGAAACCATATAGATTCTAGCAATTACAAACATAAAAACTTTAGAACCATATAAGAGGGAAGTACATCATTAACTTATGGAATGAAAAA
>LPNX010002605.1:165061-179502 GCA_001517045.1 Pseudotsuga menziesii
ATTGAGGTTTATAATACATCAATCTTTGGAGGATACATTTGTTGGTGAACCCATTTTGTGGTTTGAAGAGTGAGGTAACTATTTATGGTTGGTTATTGTCGCATTATTTATCATAGAAGCTCTCCACAAAGATTTTTGTGGACAGACTTGTAGGTAGAAGTTTTTCTATTTGCACTTGTGATTAACATTGTAAGATTTTGCAAAGATTTTTGCATGATTTATGGTGTTTTCATCTCTCTGTGTGAGTTTTGCAACTTTAGCTAAACTCTTTGCAGGGATCCAAGCTTGGAAAAGTTCTTCCTCCAAGGCCCTAATCTCTAATCTTGTTTTTTGTTTTAGGAACTAGTATTTTTGTTATTGTTTAGTAGCAAAATCTAGTTTTCTTTAATAAATCAATGTTATATTTTTATTATATATTTTAGATCTGATTTCTCACTGTGTTTTAGGTGGCTGGAAATGCAATTTTCAGCCCTCTAATATTCAATTTTATGATATTTTAAAACTCAGATTTTTACTATAAAATTATTGTATTTTTATACTAACATTTTCTAACTTCCTTTTGAGTTTCATGTCATTTTCCAGCAAGCTTTGCTTGCTGGTTTTTAGCAGGTTTTACACTTTACAAGGAGAGGTTCTACCCAAATCACATCAAAAACACCTCAACTTGCAACCAGTGTCGAAAAGGTTCAAACCCTCATCTTTTCTCATCATTTTATTATTATTTTGTAAACCCCAGGAGAGTCTCCTCGTGGGTATTCTCTAAAAGCTTTCGAAGTAATTTGTAATCATATTGTAATTAGGTAGGAAGTAGATCTAGGAAGTAGATCACTAGTTGTGCTTTCATTTTCAAGCAGATCTAATATTTTTCCAGTTTATTTTTACCCACCTTCTCCTTTAGGAAGATTGATGTGTGGTTAGAATATTTTGTTTAGATTAGTTTACTTTCAAGCATTTCTTTTCCAAACGAAGCATTTAGTTAGATCTTTACTTTCAGTCACCTAGTTCACTGTTTTGAAGAAATATACAACCTAAATTGTCTGTGTATCTTCTGCCCTCCGTTATCTCCCTTTAGGGAACTCGGATCAAGGGTATGAAAAGCGGAAAGGCTTAGGGGCTTTAGGAAATCTAATTAGCTCACATTTCTTTCCTACAAATCTTTAAGTTTCTACAAAGTAAATTTATTCTATTGTCCAGAGATCAAATATCGGCACCTCCCATAAGGGATAAAGCATAGGTTGACTCTGTTGATTGTTTAAATTGTAATTTACTAGCTACACTTTATTTATTGTATGTCAATCTATAATTTACTTTTGTACTTGCTTTTATAAATTGGAAATTAACCAACTTATTTGGCCCCTCCTCCTCTACTCAGTCATTGCCCTCCGAAGTCTTTTGAGAAACGACGAATAGTTAAATAAGTTTTAGTAATAGGCATCCACTTCCATATTGTTGTTCTCTTCAACTAAAAATAGGTGACCTTGGAAGCTACGGGGGGTGAGAGACCGTTGGGGGTCTCATGGCGTTCACGTCCTCCTTGTTGAGCACCGACACTTAAGGTTTGACCTGTGGATCTGCAGGTGGACTTGTTTCCAATTTGTTGAGAGCCCAGCACTCCCTCCTTGATTTGAAGGATACGAAGTTGGGGTAGTCACACCACCGGATCTAAAACTTAATCAAAAACTTCAATTTTAATAAAATTTATTAAAACGAACCAAGAGACATTGCAAAATGTCTTACCCACATTTCTACGAAGTATTTGCTTCAAAGTCCTTGCTTTTCAAGGCTTTCATTTTACAAGTACATCTTGCAAGCATCTCAATTTAATTTCAGTACCTTGCACTTTCAAGTATAATATCTTTAAAGTACTGTGGGACGCTTGAGCAAAACATTGTTTAATCTTGTAACTTGAAAGCAATCTGTCGTTTGATCTTTGGCATAATAACTTGTTCATCTGGTGTATATCTTGTTTCCTTCCATATATCATTGTATATTTGTTTAACTTTAACCATTCTTTAGCACTTGTTCATGTTGTGTAATTCATTTACATTGTTCATATTGTTAATATTGTAGATCTTTCTTAGCTTAGACAACTGTGGATAATCATTCTTAATTCTTTTGTAAGTTTGTAACTTGTAATCTTTTGACTCCATTTAATCTAGGCACTGATCTTGTAACTTTGTAACCTTAATCAAATAAAATCCCTTTAACTAAATTCTTAATAAACCTTCCTGTAGAGACTACCCCTCTTGGCTCTGTTGGGATTTGGCTTAAACGGAGGAGTTGGTAGACTGTGGTGACAATGAACCCCAAATCTAACTTGCCCCCAAGGACACACAAAGCGGGTTGGAGACTTCCTCGTGTCATAAAGCTTGTATTAGGCGGCAACAATGAGGACAGTCTATTTTTAGCAAGTGACTAGATATGTGGGGACCTGGAATGGCGAGTAGTATTAGTGTCCGATTTCAGGCAATTCTAAGCACTTTGAATTTTCAGGGATTCGTTGTGTATTGGCATGGGCTATTATTAGCTCAATGGGCTACTATGAGACAATGTTTTGAATACATAACACACTAGGCAAATCATGCAGATAATTCCAAAACCCAAAATATGGAATTCAATCTGAAGAATAAGTGATGCGTCACATATTTATAAAATTATATCATTTTAGCCCTAGCAATATTAACTTTCATTTGAAATTCTTGATATGAATAAAATATACAAAATGCAACATGTCGTCGTGTACACACGCCTGTATCTTTGACACGATTATAATCATGTTATGTGTTTGGCTATTACCTGTGGAGTTGGAGCTTCTTTCCTACGTCCTGTTAACCAGCTTATCCACTCAACTGAAATTGTTTTGCCAAGCAAAGAAAAAAAATGACAGTTAGAATTTAAGAGTGATCAAATCGTAAAATGTCAGCATCATCCAACATCTTCCTGCTTTCCAAAAATCATGGAGCTGATAACATCAACTATTCTTTTAGAAAGCCTTTGAAGTTTGTAATAAGGGTTTACTTCAAAATCCTTTATAAAACCACTTGACAGAATAGTTCGGAAGTTACATGTAGACAGTGTATTTCAGAGAAAATGCACAATACTAAGCAGTCATTTACTCATGGACAAAATGAATCCCATTGGTTATGAATGCAACTAGTCTCCACATTGTGTCTGTAGGCCGTTGGCAGTTTCTTTTCAATGTTCAATGAAAGATGACTAAAAGTTGAGATGTGATCTACAGTAAATTACTCATGTGGATGGCAATGGAATGGAATCAGTTCCTAAAATTCCACTGACCACTTGCATACCTTAAAGGCTTATTTTGAATAGCAACCCTAAGAGAAAAAGAGAACAAAAAGCTGAGCAGCATCAAAGATTAATAGTAACCCAGATTGTTTCTCAATTAAAAGCTTCCAAATGTTTCCAGGATGGGATAGTTACCTTTAGTTCAGAATCAGAAAAAAACATTTTAAGCAATAAACTTTTATAAAAGAAACTGCAAAAAAACTTTGCGCTCAAAAACAGCCAACACATCTGTAATGAACAGCAGTTCATATACACAAAAATATCTAACATAGGAATGAAAGATAGTTCAAATCCATAAAAAATAATAAATATTTAATTGATAATGAAAAAGTGAGACGATACAATAAGCCTTGTGACTGTATACTTGTATGCATTAACTAGTCACAGGTAAAGGGCTGTACCCCTTAGTTAGGTTGTGTCCATTAGATTATATATCATTATTATTGTTCATGTATGTATTTTATATTCAGTGCATCGGTATCATAGCCCTTTCTTGGGCATATCTGCTGATTCTGGCTCCTTGCAAGGGCCCCAGGTTTACCAACATTTCTTTGATTCCAGGTCTTTGACAAAACATCAGCCTTTGGCTATTTATAATTTATGATTTCTATTCATGAAAATATCCTTCTGCAAAATTGAGCATATCAGATATCAGAAAAAAAAAAGAGAAGAAGAACGAAAGAAAAGATGTATTACCGGCTAAGTTATACTTAGTTGGACTTTCAAGCAAGCGGGCAAAGTTTGAACATGTCCTATGTTCATCATCCTCGTTCTGAAGTCCGTCAGGCCTTTCATGGCCCTTCTTTTTATTTTTTCCACATGTTCATACCCTGCAGGGATATTGTATATACTATAAAGTGTACTAGCGTGATGACTTTTTGTAAAGGACTTGGATTTCCTAAGGCTTTAGGCATCAATCCAGATATTCCAAGTTGTTTTTTCCTTGTTGAATATGCACTGCTTTTAAGCAATGTATAATTTTCGAGTTTTTCACTTACTCCTCCAAAGCTGGAATGGTCGTCTTGGTGGTTCGGCTTGAGGAGATTATTAAAGTCCATGTGTCAATGTATATTACCATGCTAGGCATTATTTTAGAGTCATATGAACATGTGCTAGGTCACCCTAGGTTTATTTTTGTTTTCCGCAAAAATATATTTTCCCATAAAAAAATGGGTTAATTTTTTTTTGTTTTAATTAAAAAATTAAATAAAAGTGTGGCTAGAGGGCCAAATTTGCCATGGGGGTGCTCGTTTTCTAACTTGGAGCACCCACTTAACCCCTAAAACCCACTTTTGAGTGAAAAGTTTCAATTATTTCTCATGAAAAATTACTCTCAAATATAGCCGAAAAAATCATTTTAATTGGAGAAAAAGACAAAAAAAATCAAAATCCCATTAATCATGGAACATGTCTAAAACATGTTTTCAGTCATCCGGAGTGGTGGCAATCAGTTGGTGAGTGAAGGGCAAGTCCAAAGGGAGCCAAGCACTTGATTGAAGATTTGTTTTGAGTTGCAGATAAGTGAGGGTGCATTTCTTTTGAGTATGGCGCATTACTTGAGGCAAGTGTGTCAAGAAATGAAGGGGAGTGTGCCTACCTTCTCAAAGGTGGCACCAATCCCCCACCAGATGCCCTCTCACATCTTGAGTTAACTCTTCCTTGAATATTGCACCCCCCCACTCCCCCTCTCTCATTTCTTATTTAAGCAAGCATCTGGTTCCATATTTCTCATGATCAGAGGGACCAAAGGGATGCTTAGCTTTGTCTTGTACTGGTAATATTGTTGGAATAAAGAAGGCTTTGGAGGAAAATCTTTGGTGTATGGCTCTATGTGTGGATGTAATGTCAATGGTTTATGAAGTAACTATAGCGTAGCTTGTTTACTTGTTGCATTTGTTAATTATCTTGCCTTTGAAGGACTATTTGTTGTCAATAAGATAGATTATTCTAGTTTGATTTCATTTATTTCTTGCTTATGCCCGTGATATAGAATTTGTATGCTTTACTGGTTTGTATGCATTCTCTTCTGATATCTAGCATAAAAAGCACCGGATTTGACGCTTTTGTTTGCAAGTAGTTTTAGTTGTGCAGGTTGTTCAGCTTGAAGAACTGTTGATCTTGTTTGACTCCATCGTTCAAGCAATTTCAAAAGGACACAGTCCCTCCGCTCTCCACTAATAGACTCCATTTGCCCAAAAATGTTCCCAGGCTCTCAGCATCTTCTTCTTTCTCTCCTTCACATTAAAAATATTCTTTCTTTTGGTTACAGCGCCTTACATGCTTAATCTAAATTAGTTTCCTTCAAAGAATATTATAAGTTGATTTGTTTGCGTATGTTTCATAAACTAGATCTTGTTATTCAAGCTATACATCTTGTAGATCTAGTCTCTTTTTAAGTACTCGGTTTATTGCAAAACATAGATCTTGTTATCCAACTAAGTCGCACTTAGTTGGATTTCTAGTGAGTTGTCGAAGTTGTGAACAAGTCCCCTTGTTCGTTATCAGTGGTCAAAAGTTCAAATGACTTTTTAGGGCTTTTTAAATTTTTTGCCTATTCATACCCTACGAGGAAATTGTAATAAGTTGACGTAGCATGATGACTTTTTGTAAAAGGCTTGGCCAACTTAGACTTGGCTATCAATGCAGTAACCTAGAGTGTTCTTTCCTTGTTAATTATATGTTGCTTGTCAGCGACATAATTTCCTAGTTTTTCACTCAAACCTCCAAAGTTGGAGTATTCACCTTGGTGGTTAGGCCTTAGGAGGTTATTAAATGTCATGTCCCTCCCTTGAAGGGACCTTGAATGTGTTGACCTTGCCAAACACCTAGGGGATTAAAAGTGACATTAATTAATTAACCTAGGGAATCTTGTTAAATTATTATTTAGGAGGCTTCTACTTAGTTTTGTTTTTGTCATTATTAATTAATGTGCAAATAAATATGTGGAAATAAGTTTCCATGTCAGGAGGCGCATTGGGGGAAGCCAACTTGCCTAGGATGATAATTAGAAACCGTCAAAGGCACTGACAAAAGCAAGCAGTCGAAAAAGATGGAAAGTAACCAAAAGCCAAAAAAAGCAGTCAGAAGTAAAAGCAAGCAACTCTGGGCCTAAGGAGGGCACAGTTTCCATTTAGAGGATCAGTTACAAAAGTAGAAAGTGCAGAAAAGTTGTCATAAGCAAAAGCAGGCAACTCTGTGCCTAAGGAGAGCGCAGTTTCCATTTAGAGGATCAGTTACAAAAGCAAAAAGTGCAAAAAAGTTCTCATAAGCAAAAGCAGGCAACTTTGGGCCGAAGGAGGGCGCAGTTTCTAATTTGGATGAAAGGTTATTGACAGGGAAACATCTCTCATGAGTCGTACATGTTATTTTCCTCAAGGAAGGCGACTTCATGATTAGGGTTAGGGTTTAGCAAGTGGCAACTTGCTCAACGAGTCACCCAAGTCACTCAAGGTTTATTTAAGGGTGCTTCCAACTCCATTTCTCAGTTTTGGTTGATGTATGGTTTGGTCTTGATTGAAGCTAAGCTTCAACACTGAGTGATGAGCCTCAGTCTCTTGGGTGATGTGCCCCCAAGTCCCATCTTCCTCTCTCCCCCTCTTCTTCCCATTTTCATTGCAGGTCATACTGAAGCTAAGGAGCAGCCACCCATAGTTGATTCAGGATTTGATAGCAGCTTCCATCCATTTATGACAGTGTATCATTTGTCATTAACAAGTCCATAAGTTTCTAGCACTTGAGGGTTCGAACCTCCAAGTCCTCCTTTGATTTTTTCCTCTAAATTACATTGTAATGATGCATATTGTTAAAGAGAGTGTTATGTATCATTACTGAGGGTAATCTCGACATATTTGGCTGTAATATGATGGTATAAACAGACTCTATATATTTTATTTCAATCTGAATCAGTATGGCTGAGATTTACTTGTTTTAGCCAACCTAGTCTAGATTTGCATTAATAAATGACTAGTTTTACCATAACTTTCATAATTCAACCTATAAGTCTCCAAATACCACCATTCTTGTTCTGATGGGTCATTAACAAGCATATCTAAGTCTCCCAAGTCTAAAACAAAGAATTCATGACCCCCTTACCTTGTTTGGGAAAGCCTGAAGATGGAGCTTGTGAGCTTCCCTACGAGCTAGTCTCACCTTTACAATTTGAAGAATCACTTTTCTTGCCTCTAACCTGTTCTAAACTTGCAAATATCTTTATATATTGTCTGATAACCTTATTTCAGAGCTACATCAACTTCCTTAGCTACTGGTTGAATGGATGTGGTAGTTCTTCCTAGTCTGCACGGTTGGGAAACCCAGAAGCGTGGGAGTAGGCTTCAGCGGAGCTGATTTCAAAACCTAAATGGTCCCCAATTTACATGTGCTTAGAGAAAGAAATAAATCTGTCTAAAATTTGTCTCTTGGTTGCTTCCCTTATCCCTCTACCATTCCCAGTTCTGTCAGCAATGCCCACTATTTACCCTGCATAAAGAAGTGAATGGTTTAACATTAAAATTTTATTTCATATTCTAATTCATATCAGCTACAGAGATAATATTCTAATCTACTAACAAATCAGGGATATTACAGTGGTATCAGAGCTCTTTCCTTGGCTCATCCTGTGGAAAGAAGGCTCTTTGTTAAAAAAGATTGCAAATCACTAAATCAAGTAGCAGCGATGAGGCTACTAACAGTGATCAAAGAAGACCTTGGGCAGTATGAAGAAGAAGACTATGAAGAGCCCTCATGTAGTACCTCAGGTAGAATCAGTAGGGATGATGTTAATGATTTCTGTCTTCCAGCATATGATGAAGTCATATGGCAGAAATATACAAGTGTTGTTGGTCAAATGTTCGGTGGAAAGAACTCTAAGGAATCCTTCCAGTATTTCATGGAATAATATGCTTTGAAAGAAGAGATAAGGGAGGTCTTATCTTTATGAGATTATTGCTACCTTGAGATGAAGAAGTTGTTCAATGACCCATATTGCCAAGAAAATGAAGCAAGGATAGCACATATGATTGACAGTGTGTGCCAAGAAGTGGGGTTATTAGAACCAAAGGGAACTAAAGTAGATGCACAAGTGGATCCCTATTTTACTAGATAGTGCAAGGAGGAGGATGTTGTCAATGGTGGTAAGACATATTTTGGATCAGATCCATAAAAAGGATATAGATCAGATCTGAAATCACCATTTGGGATTTACAATGAAGCAGAAGACAAACATACATTAGTTGGATGTGAACCAGAGAATTTGGTGGAAGAGAAGGCCACCATAGTGCCCCTACATAAAGGTGAGGAAGATGAAATGTCAAGGTATGATGTACTTTCTTATCTGTGCAAAGATCACATTTCATTACAACTTTCAGAGATACCCTCCACTTCATATCATGGAAGTGATTTTACAGAAGATTCAAAAGCTAACCGGTACATTGAAAATGAAGTATGTTTTGTGGATCCATGCCACAAGAAAGATGATCTTATGTGTCAGCCATTGGAAGGAGAAACCTTAGTGGAGGATCTTCTTTGTGAACCACATCAATTGAGGGGATCACTAAAAGAGGACAAATAGAAGCTTATGGCAGCCATGAACAACCTTGTTAACATCAATGCCTTAGTGACAAGATGTTGTTGGAAAGCTTCTATAGGAGAGTTGGAAGGAGAAGCCTTTCTGGAAGAGTGCATAGCACTTAGAGAAAGCATGGCCAAGATGAAGGAGAGCTATGTAAACTTACTATCTGACATAGATCATCTCCTCATGGTGGTTGAAATGTACCATTGTGCATTCTAGAGGGAAACAAAAGAGTCTGAAAGACTCCATAGTAAATGGGGGGCTCCATATGATTCCTTGAAAAGAACCCAAGAAGCTCTTCAAAAGTCAAGGTTGCAGATTGATCAAATTCAAAGGGAGTTGAATGTACCACGCTCCCCATCTTGCATGGAAAAGAATCATGTGCACGTGGTAGGAACTACTTTAGATGTGTTGAAGGAACCTCATGTGGAGGACAACCATGAGGAAGGAGTAGATTTGTAGATGCTTGTGAAAAGCTATGAGGAATCTTCTTCTTTGCCTTACCCTTGCTCTTCCCTGTCAGGGCTAGAGCCTCCTCATCCACAATCTATGGGGCACTGCTATATGAGTCGGATCCTTAACCCATGGGAGTCTCCTCCTGCACAAAGTCATCCCACAATCTCTGCCAATTAGGGAGCTTCTTCCTAGCCACAACACCTTTTACAAAGGTGTCCCATGGCTTAGAAAAGCCATTGAGGGCTATCAGAACTAGCTCCTCATCCCCAGTCTTAGAGACAACTACTCCAAGCTCGTCTCTGATCTGTGAGAGCCCTGTGAGATAAGGCACCACTCCTCCCTTGGCCATCCTGGTACTGCGCATCCTCTCTTGCAACACCATCTTTCGGTTTTCGTTCTTGCTCTAGTACAAACTTTCCAAAGTCTTCCACATCTCTAATGTGGTCTTCTTCCCGGAAAGATGAGGGACTATGTGGTCCTTCACTCCATCCAAGATGATCAACATGTCTCTGGAATCTATCTTCTTCGAAGCTACCAACTATGTCGGATCTGTGAGCACAACCTTCATGGAGTCAATGTGCTCCTCTGCATCACTGACATCCAGGATCCTTGTGATCCTTTCTTTCCATGTAGGAAAGTTTTGAGCCCCCTGGAGTCTATCCTCGACTCTCAACTGCATGACCATATTGAAGTGTACCTGTCAAACCCTAGATCTGAACTCTAGGTTTTGTGTCTGCAATAGATCTACCCCTAATCTATCATTGCTACTGCAAGTCTCTCAGATTTAGCTCAACCAAGCTCCGATACCATGCAAATTTTCCTTTGAAATCCAAAGTAGGGCTAGACAATATATTTAATTTGTTACTAGAAACCACATATGAATTTCATTTACTAGTATTGCAACGGAAATAAAATACTGAGAAACATCCACAACATCACATAACATAGACACAGTATTTTGGGTATAGAAACCCCCAGATAAAACCCAAGATGGGAAAACCGGTGCAACGGTCAAATATGAAATTTGTATTATGAAGATATGGAACTTTTACAACCAGCAGATAAATACACCCAACCTGGCGATTAGAAACCTCTACTAAATCACGGACAACCTAGCGACAAGGTACAGCCACCTTGCGCAGCTGTACAGCCCCTGCATCAGCAGTATGGCCCAGCTGTACGAAATCCATACGATGTTGACGTCAGCAATACGAAATCCATAAGGCAACTGTACAGCCATGTTATTGTGTGCGGTGTTGCTCCTCTGCGTGATCTATACGGTCTCTATCTCAGCCTGGAAGCTCGGTGACTCTGTCGGGTGAATGTTCCTCCGTCTTCTCAGCAAACTCCTCCGTCTGACTTCTCTCTGTCTATAAATCTCCCGTGCCAGTGTCCTCTCCACCAAATCTCCTTTTAACTCAATGGTTAAGCAAAAACCCTAACCCTAATCAATGGATGTGATCCTCCGGTGAGATCAATGGCCAAGATTTGATTAGCCATCGCTTAAATATTTCACTTTTCACTTTATTAAAGTGATTCCACTAAGTCAAAATCAAATTAGAATAATTAAAGTATTTTCCTAAGTCAAAACTTAGGAAAATCACTTTAATACATTTGGCTTCCTGTTTAATGTCTTTCTAGCATGCAAAGACGCATGCAATGCTAGAAGACCTTCCTTATTGCCACTTTCTAACAACTTTAAGTCATTTTTTAGTACAAAACAAAAGGCTTGATTTATAAGTTAGTATTGGGTTTTAATTTCTTATCTAACAAGTTAGTGCTCTGATTTGTTTGCTATCCTTAAGAAGCAAACAAAGACCCTAAGAAAGCATCTCTCTAGCTCACTTTCTCAGTCATTTTTCACCTAGTTTTTTATTGTTTTTACTTGGAATTTTTTCGGTGATTTTTTTTGTAATTTTCCCAAGCACTCTTAAAGTGTTTTGGGGCATGTTTAGCTAATGTTTGCTTGCTTTTTTTGCAGGTTTGACGAAAAAAGAGGAGGAAACACTTGCAAAAAACCAAAAATTTAAGAAAAAGAAGACTAACAGAGCTCCTCTTTTCATAAAATTTCATTTTTCAAGTTGTTGTAAGCCTTTGGATCTGGATTTGAAGGACCAAAATGCATTCTTTTTATCATTGTTAAAAAGTAAATAAAGTTTCAAGTAGGCTCATCAAAGCCCACTCCTCATCCCCCATGGAAGGGGATCCGCGTTGGTGCATATTTTTTGTGATTTTGATTATTAGTTTGTTCAACTTTTAGTTTTTGTGTATTCTTTTAATCGTTATCAAAGTAAAAGAACTACTTACCCCACGCTCTCCCGAGTATCCCAAAAGGGGGAAAGAGATTCGTTGTAGGATTTAATTAGAAAATATTTTCTTTGTTTCTTTAAAGTTTAAAATAAACCCTCTTGCTCTCTCGAGTACGGTTTACAAATAAAGACTTTCCCGAGTACTAGACCTGGAAAGAGATTATTGGGTTTTCATTTCTAATCAAACAAACGATGTTCAAAGATCCTTAAAATTAACAAGGCTCTTATCCTTGTATGCTCTACCCAAAGTCACCGCGTTCGGCGTTTTTTTGCCTTGAAAATTGAAAAGTCCGCAATTTTTTGAGACGGGCGAATCAAATCGGTTAAATTCGGCGATTTTTTTATACACTGGCAAAAAAAACGCTTCAAAAATCGATTTTTCCCTCTTTTCTAGGCCTGCGTGTAAACTCAATTTTTCCCTACCGACAATACGTCTACGCGTGAAACCTCCGTCTACTGGAGCGGCTAATTCTCGATGATCGTATTCATGAGTATAGTTGAAGAATTGGTCTTACTATGTGCGTGAATCCTAGGTGCCTGAAGCTGGATGCTTTCCTTTGAACTGCCTGATTCCGAACCGATATCCAATAATTTCATCGTTCTGTCAATCATTAATAACATACAAATTGATTACCGGATTTCCATATTCGTTCTTCCTTACTGCCGTCTTTCTTAAAGCGTTTCAAGATGCAAAAAAAGGTTAACCGGAATGGAACCTAGCCATAGAAGGAAGAGCCACGATATTTAAAAATTTAATAGTTTTTGTTTTAAATGTACATTTTCAAATGTGAAACTTTGTTTTTTTTAAATAAATCACATTTTATTGAACAAATGAAAATAAATTATATAATATTTGTATCAAAGAAAATAAATTATATAGCAGGTAAATAATTCAATATATCATTATTATATTAACTATTTATATATAAAATGAAAAAAAAAAATTCTAAAATTTGTAGTCACTCAAACTTAATGCCGAATTTTATCGACTAATTTTTCTTTGCCAATGTTTTGTCGAATTTTAAGGTCTCTGAATTCAAACACGAACTCAAACAAGGTGACTTAGGCTCTACCTCCACTGCAGCTTCGTTTGATAAGTCGGTTGTATCAGAAAAGGATCTAAGCGACTAGTAATTAGTCTCATCTTTAAAATCTACCCCCAAACGAAAATCTGACGTTTGTCAAATATTGCTAAGTTGTGGGCAAAATCTTCAAGTGAAGTGGGAACCACTAAGCAGTGATCGCGGGGCCCCATCAGGCTACACCCTCGTTTGTAGTGTTGGACACACCCCTGCGACTCCGATTTAGCCCACATTTCGTTGTGAGAACCACTTCTAAGTAATGTCGGGCCTATTCCTCGTACCCCTTGGGTATATCTAGAATGGCCCTTCTAATAATCCAGATCATTACCATTTTAATAAAATCGACCAGCAATTTCCCCACTCCCTTAATCACTCACTAATAATTTTTAAGTTGACCAACGAAACAACTGTGTAATGTCCCCTTGCTTTTAGGCCTTGAGGCCCATACCGCTAACCCATGTGATTCCTGTGGGTTCGAGCGGTTACTGAGAGCTAGGGGATCAGATCAGGACTGATGCCATCCGTAGAAGATCTAGGGCATCATCATTGGGTCAAGAAGGACCACTTGGGCCAAAGGCCACTTTCATGCATGACCATGCTCTTTTCCATGCTCTTTGCATGACCATGCTCTTTTCCATGCTCCATGCATGACCATGCTCTTTGCATGCAAGTCAACGGCAAATTAGAAGATAAAGTGACCTAATTAGGTCAAAGATAGGGTTTTGCGCAGTTGAACTTTATAAATAGAGGGAAAAGCAAGAGGAGAGGACACTTATGATTATTGATTATTTTGGGAGCACTTGATAGCAGCACAACGTGCAGCACAGCAGTTGGGGTTGGAGACGGAGTCTTCAGCTAACAGGATTTAGGCAGTGAAACATCTGTCCTAGTCTTATCCGGGTAAGCCATACTGGTTCACCACTTGTTCTTCATTTCACTCATCAGTTATATAGTACAGGGCATAGATATTTGCAGAGGCACGGTGCAGCCGTAAGAGGGGGTTTTCCACTAGAAAGCCCTAATCAGCTATTGGGCCTTCAGATCTCAGTTTCCTTCCGAAACTCAGGCATCGTTCTCACCAGCAGCTTCATACTCCGGTACCCAGTGACTATCAGCTTCATCCGAGCTCATCCGAAGGAGTTATCAGCCTTTCCAGACCATCAGGGGCGTGAGCAGCTCCCTCAGAGAACCAAAACGTTTTCATACTTAGAGGGCTCAGAATTGCAGTATAATCCAGGCAATCTCTCCGGCACAGCGAGGCTGTCAGCCCCGCAAATCGGCGGGTCCATTGGGCACCTCCTTCCTTGAGGGCGTCACCCTTTTCTCTGTTTGGGGGCGTCTTGCTGCTGGAGCATTCACCGGAGACAGGAGAGATCAGTTCTTCTCGGATCCAGTTCTCAGTACTTGCAGACTTCATCTGTAGCAATTCAGCCGGTTATCAGTGGTAAGTGTGTATTCTGTCTCACAAACCCTAACCCTAATTTTTCCTATAAAATAGGGATTTTTGGCTGGCAGTCTGTAAGCCCAGTTATATCCGCATAATTGTTCAGAAATAGAAAATATCAATATTTGGGATATTTCAGTGGTATCAGAGCTATTTTCTTGGCCAGCTGTGGGCTTAACGGATGAACAGTAGATGAATACAGAAGGAGATCCTTTTGTAACTTATAGGAGGAGGAGAAGTAGATACACAGAAGGATTTGAAGATATCCAGCTAGAGGA
>LPNX010002608.1:2575-69676 GCA_001517045.1 Pseudotsuga menziesii
GCGGATTCTTCCCTACACTTGTCCTTCGAATGTTGTTCCAGCATTCTTACATTATTGGCGGCACTCCTGCACCCACCACTATATCTATATCTTAACACATAGATTAGTACTATAACCGAAAAGAGGAAGTTTATGAACAAGCATTTTACATTTATAAACAAAATCTAGCTAATAAAGATGCTCCTTTCAATGTAGCGACTGAAAAGGTGTGCATGACTTTCCTCCAAACCGTAGGCCCTACTTGATGTGTCTTTATTCGTGTAAGGCCACCCTTGAGCTGGGCGACGAATCCACTAAGGCGAGGTTATCAACAAAAACCCCTATACTCAAATAAATTATGTTTCAAGGGATGAGTTTTACGTCTTTAACACACATAGGTTAAGAAATACAAGAGATACCTTTCTCCCTCTTATAATCATGATGATATTTATGTAAGCGTTTATTTATGTATCACATTCAAAAAATACCATCTACATAACTAGAAAAGGGATGTGCTCAATGCTGAACATATAATAAAAACATTTCCATGAAACAACTATAATATATACTTATATCTGCAATACCAATCGATGCAACAAATTTAGGGATGCATGCTTCCTTAACTAAGCAAAATGTGAATGCAGACCCCAGGAATCAACAAAAGTGGTGAAAAATTCATGTGGCCTCCCACAAGGGTCTCCAATAAAAAGTTAATAATTAATTAAGCTGAAGCACATCTAGATTTGCATTGGATACCCCACAGGGTAAAAGAATCACCTCCAAAGATATTTTCTCATGCTGCACCCTTACAATTTTCATCATTAGTAACATAAAGTATTAAAACAAAAAGGTGCAATAAACTACTAAAAACAAGTTGGTGCAACACTATGCACTCTAAAACTCGCCCCACTATCTATACAAATTAATGTCATGATTTGTGGCCTTAACTCTAATGTAATACTTCATAATGTAATGAGAAGGGAAAACGCCTTCACTGTTACCACGAAAGGTAATAAAAAATTGTTGTTTGTTTCTCCTTTAATCCAGCAAGATTTCCTTAGAATTGAAGGAAATGACATGCTAGTACTCCCATAAAACAAAGGAATTTCTCCAATAAAACTTTCAACATAAGGCAACATTTTAACACGCTTATGGGCCGAGGATTTCCCCCTTGTGTAGTCGCAACACAACTATACTATGGCAGGCATAAGAGAGGCCGCGACAGAGAGGTAAGGGGTGCAGGAACAAAATTACTCTCTGTCAAGGGATCATCCCGGGATAGGGTTCAACCCAGGGTTGCGACAGGTCACTGGGTTGATATTCCTTTGAAAGGTTTCCCTATAACTCATCATGCACAAGTATAAACCAAAGAAATAGCAGCCCGTCAATTACACAAAACATAGTCAACTCGTTACAGCCTGCCATTCATAAATAAGAAAAGTGCCCATCATCTAGTTGTAGGTACACTTCTGAGATTTAAACGGAATTCAAAGGTATTTAGGCAAGTTCCTAAGGAAGTTCCAGGTCTAACAAATCTTTGGTTATTGATGCATATATTATTATTGCCCACTGATCTTAGAAAAACTAACAAATAATTATCTCCTGAACACAGAGCAAGCCACCATTTGCGTAGAGTTCCATTCCTAAACACAAGTGGAAGGATTAATAGAATCTAGCATTTCCTATAGGTAAAATCCTACAGAGAACAATTCAAAGCAGGACGAAAATGTGATACAATCCTTCTGAAATGAAATTTACCGATTTTAATGCACATGCAGAATGCACCCAGTAGTTAATGTTTTTAGATAACTTAACGTAAATCCTCAGATCTAACATGCAATAACTAAAAATTCCTACTCAGCATGATTTGTGAAACGCCGATGGATCTATTTCGAGTTTACACAACAAAATTTATACCTCAATAACTTAGATCTGAACCTGTCATGTTTACACTCAGCAAAAGAGTATCTAAGCATGCCTGAGACATATACATACACACTAATATATATATATATATATATATATATATATAGATTATGCATACAACCATCAGATATAGACCGGATATATCTTTACATCACATTTATACTGGGAAAACCCATACAACCCTTCGACTCAGGCACGATTCAATGGTATACAATGCAAAGGTAATTTCCAGATTTCATCAAAACACATATATATACAATGTATTCTGCACTCTGAGCAAACTCACAGGCATACAGGCAAAATAAATATATAAGAGATTTCGTTCCAGATCAAGGCTACCAATGGAACATTACCGAGATCACAGAGTTGTGCGGAGTGTGATTTTATTTTCGACTAGGGTTCGGCGCCTCATTCCATCCTCCCACGACCCACAATGGAAGAAAACTATATCAGGTTCTTACATCTGATAAAAACCGTAAAGGCCAGGGCCGACTCTTCTTGAGATCCGTGTGTCCTCTCTTGTGGTTTACCTTTTAATACTGCTGTAATTTTTCTCCATTATCTCCCTCAGCACATACAACTTACATCTATATCGTGAAAAGAATATTAGCCTAAGTCATAGTTTTTCCACTAACTTCCCAAACATTCGCCCATTTATGCCTTAGCTCTTTATAACTTGTATTTAGAGGTAACCAATCAAAAACCTTGAGGGTTTTCAAAACAAACAAAAACAACAATTAAGAAAATAAATTATAGGCAACGATAGATATCTGTAAGTATAAAGAGATATATCTTGCACTATAATTATAATTCCTAGCTTCAATTATAGTTAATCAAATTATTCGTAATTCATGTTGAGAAAAGTAGATCCCCTTTTGAACATATACGGATCCTTTTAGGAATTCACATCCTTTATTAATTAAAAGGAGTGCCATTGTTTTCAAGAAAATCTAAGTAGTTTTCCATTAAAATAATGAGTATCTCTTATGCATATATATACTGAAACTATCTATCAAATTATTCTTAATTCATGTTGAGAAAAGTAAATCTCTTGTTCACCATATAAGGAGTGTTTTAGTAATTCACGTCCTTTATTCATTAAAAGGAGTGCTTTTGTTTTCAAGAAATACTAAATAGTTTTCTAATAAAATAATGAGTATCTGTTATACCTATATATATGGATATAATGAAACTACTGAGAAAAGTAGATCTCCTTTTGAACATATAAGGAATCTATTAGTAATTCATGTCCTTTATTAATTAAAAGGAGTACCTTTGTTTTAAAGAAATACTAAGTATTTTTTCATTAAAATAATCAATATTTCTTATGCCTATATATGGGTATATATAATGAAACTATATAATTTTTTGAGGTAAAATCTAAATTGGTTAGAAATAATTTAATAGAGGAAAAAATTTAATAAATTTTTCGTTAAATACCCAATATTGTGTCTTTCTTTCTCTCTATATATAAAAATGTGCTCTCACCCGTAATTTAATGAGTGTGTAAACTGTCATTACTTATGGTAGTTGGCTTTCTTTCGCTACATTATCAAAATCATAGTGAAACCACGTTACATTTTACTAGATCCCCAATGATTTGGTAACCATTAGCCTCTTCCCCTAGTGGATTCGTCCCCCAATGTCGTTTTTAGTCACACACACTTTTCAGTCTCCTAGCATTTAAAAAATTCATCTATCATTTGATGAGGCTAGGACGGGTACTTACAGCGTTGTTTTACTTACTTTTATGTGTTTCTAGGTTGAGGTACCAAGAGGATGTTACACGAAGCTGTAAAAAAACCCATAACTCTTCATCGTGCAATGCCAAGTTAAAGAAACAAAATTATCAACATGCCATACAAAGTAAAATACAAAAGAGAATTTTTTAGTCAGGAGATCTTGGTCAATACATAAGAAGGAAATAAATTGTATTTTGATCTATCTTATAAGTATTATTTCCTAATTGTAGTTGGAAAAGGAATTACAATATAGAACCTAGCTTATTTGCAATGAACAAGATTTATAACTTTTTCTTCTAAACTTATTAGATAATTTTTTATTTTGTCTTCCAATTTTGTACATCATAATGTCCTTGAGAAACAATGAAATATCCAAAACATCTTTCTCACCTATCTAATTCCAAGTCTACATATAACAAAATGAATAAATTACTCAACTACTAGATCAAGATATGTTGGGAGAAGACACATAACTAAAAAAAGAATCTTCCCTTAACCTCAAAATAAAAATATTTGTAGTTAGACATTGAAAGATAAGGAATTATTGGTCACTGCAAAATTGCAACTTTGCAATTTGTTAGTCCTATTTATTACATCTTACAATTTGACATTTTTAATTATTATTAAAAATTACTTTTATTTGTTAATTGCTTGAAAATGTGAATATATAAGAGAATCAACTTTCCTTAGATATTATAATGCCAAACTTTACAATTATGTATAATCACTACTACAATAATTAATATCAAACTAAACACAATATACTTGGATCAATGACAAAAATGTTGGTGATCAACACAACATAAATTATATAAAGAAAACTTATTTAAATTCAATATGCAACACAACCTTTAAGACATTTATATTTTTGCCAAACTAAATATTATGAGTAGTGGATACCTAAGGAAGATAATAACATGTTGTATTAAGCTATACAAATATTGAAATTCCAATTATAATGCATCATTGATCAATACATAATCAAATTTATCATACTTCAACTATCCTATTTGTTTAAGTAAAAGAAATAAACAATCTAGAATCCCCACATTATCATATCACTAAATGTGATATACATCCGACCAACTGTATTTCTCCTCTAAAGGGGAGGTGGAGGGACACTATTAAAAGTTAGTTGTCCCTTAAAATTATATTACATTTTTCTCTTATATGGGTGTTATTATTTTCTAGGTGTACCTATCACTTTATTTTTGTAGTATTGTGGTGACCAAGTGGTGTTGTTGTGTATTGGATCACTATCTACATGGTATTTAGACTTGAAATATTGTTGTGTATCAAGTTACTTTCTACATGGTATTTAGACTTGCAATTTTGTTGTATATTGGGTTAGTATTTGCATGGTATTTAGACTTGAAATTTGTGATTCTTTTATTTTAAAGAATGAATTTACCACTACAATTGTGTACCCTACTTTGTAGTATTAGTAGAAAAAAGTGTTTAACTACAAGAAAATGTTATACGATTTAAAGACCAACACTAGAGAATAAAATAATAATATTTTTACATTTTGTCTCTAAGAATGTTAGAACGTAGTATTAGTAGTATACAAGTAGTTGTGATGATTCCCTCATTAACGAGGATTTTGTGCATCATTGAGAAATACATAATCCAAGCTATCATAGTTCAACTATCCTATTTGTTTAAGTAAAAGAAATAAACAATGTAGCATCTGCACATCATCATATCACTAAATGTGATGTAATACATCACACCAATTGTATTTATCCTCTAAAGGGGAGGTGAAGGAGGGACACTATTAAAAATTAGTTGTCCTTTAAAATTATATTACATTTTTCTCTTATATGGGCGTTATTAATTTTTAGGTTTACCTGTCACTTTAATTCTGTAATATTTTGGTGACCAAGTGGTGTTGTTGTGTATTTGGTCACTATCTACATTGCATTTAGACTTGAAATATTGTTGTGTATACGGTCACTATCTACATGGTATTTAGACTTGTAATTTTATTGTATAAAGGGTTAATATATGCATGATATTTAGGTTTGAAATTGTGTGATTCTTCTATTTAAATAACGAATTTACCACTACAATTTTGTACCCTACTTTGTAGTATTAGTAGAAAAAAGTGTTTAACTACAAGAAAATGTCATACTATTTGAAGGCCAACACTAGAATAAAATAATAATATTTTTACATTTGATCTCTAAGTATGTTAGAACGTAGTATTAGTAGTATACAAGTAGTTGTGATGATTCACTAATTAACTAGGATTTTGTTTAGAACATGTTCTACTTGAAGTGTACATGACAAATATGAAGTGAGTACATAGTCATCTTGGAAATTTTATTAAGTCAAATGTGAATCAATTTGCTAAGTTTTTATGATATGTGACTTATAAATATTCTACCATTTTTGAATTTATTGATAGAAATATTTGTGTGCCCTCCTATTCAAGATTATTCTATAGTGAGCCTGAAGGGTTTTTTAATAAACAATGACTTAGTAAGAATGGAACCATAATAAAATTGGTAAATGAAAGAGTAATCCCTCTTAATTTGAGTGAAATGGTGGTCATAATCAAGAAAAAAATTAGAGGCAAAATTTAGCCCATGGGCTATTTTTCAACTCTTTAAAAAAAATGGAAAATGTATGTACGAAAAGCACAAGCATCTTCCCTTTGACTACAAGAGCATTGGAGGATTCTTCTTGTGGTTATTTTTCTCCTAAATGACAAAGAAAGAGTAGTGAGAAAACAATGAATCCAAATGGTTGTTGCTTGAAATCTATGTCTAGGCTAGTCCAATATGATCTAATGGGTTCACTCAATACTTGTAGGTCACTAAGCAATGACATTATTCTAGGTCACTAGAATACATGTTTGGATTCTGTTAAAGATGATATAATAGTGACATTCAAACAGGTGTTAATACTAAGCTTATATGGATAGAATTAGCTCATCATTATGTTTAATAATGGAACTCTTCCTCATGGAACCTTGAACTTAAATATTATCTAAAAAGTGGTTGTGAGCGATGTTTGGTATTTTGATTTCATTAATTTTTTCTAGCTACTTACAATCTCCCCTTATGTAAATAGTAGTTTATTGAGTAGTTTACAAGTATCTTTGGAAATTTATCCCCTACTTAGCCCCAATGTGTACTTCTTTTCTAAATAGATTATATTTTTTTACTTCAAACTTGTAGTCCTTTGTTATGGGTTGTATTGTCATAATCCTACAAGGAACATGATAAACTTAAGTTCATCCATCATTGCTCAACAATCAATATCCAACAGAGAGAATCATCCACATCTCTCCAAAAAAATAAATGACTTGAAAACATATTAAAATCCTATCATTATGATTTATCCAACTATGCTAGTATAGGATGTTTTGTATATAAGAATATTTTCTCTAATTTGTAAATTCATGAGATTACAGCTTTTGGACAAGACCTTGGTAAACAATATTAATGAAATTTGAAATCTAGAAAGACTTAGAACTCTTTTTTCCACTAGACTAAAGGAAGCTTCTTTAGGTTTCTTATTTCATATAAAATCCATGAAAGTGAGAGTAAAAGAGAAAGTGAGAAAAAAGGAAGAAAGAAAAATACTAGGATTTATTGTGCTTTTGAGAGTGGAAGTGAAAGTGAACACGAAAATGCGAGAAGCATAAAGAAGGACAAAGACCAAGATTTCTTTTCATCCTAAGAGTGAAACTAAAACTAATAGTGATGCAAGGAAAATGAAAAGGAAGAGAAGGGAGTATCAGTACTTTTGTTCAATGAAACAATTTAGTTGAGGTTATATTATTGAAGCTTGGGAATTGAAAGGAATGCTACAATTTCGTGTTTTTTCTATTGTAGTTATAAAAATGATGAGTTCCTAGTTTAGAACCATTAATAGTGCTTCAAAGGAATCAATGATTCTTTGATTAATTATTATTTCGAGTTGAAGCATATCCAATTAGACCATTCATTTTTCCACCTCTATTCAACAACTTAAATCAATATCTTATTCTTTAGATTGAGTTCCGATTTACTCCGAGAGTGGATTTCTAATGGAATGGTTAGTTTGAAATTTGTACATTTAATGTCGGATTTCTAAAAATGAATTTTATTTTCGTTGAATTACATTATGCATTTGAATATATTTGAACACTTCAAAACATCACACTTTCTATACAATTGTAGGTAGCTCAAAATGAGCATACTTTGTATAATTTTGAAGTTTTATGCATTTTTTGAATTATATTGTCTAATGCTACAACTTACTATAAATTTAGAATCTTTAAGTTCCTTAATATAAATCACCAAGTCTACAGCAACTAAATTTTAGTTTCCCTTTCCATCTTTTACCGATGGACTTATTATTGCACCTTCTTGGGGCAATTGCTAGTATAAATTTAAATAAGATTTAGATTTAATTTCTATCACATAGTTGATTTATATCACAACAATTTCAAGATTTATGTCTTACTGTGATATTTTTCAACATATCTTTCCATTCCAGAGGATCTCGTGAGGTAAGTCATGCGATCTTGTTTTTTCTCTATATTTTCATCGCTTCGTCCCTTCGTGAATTATAAACCAAGAGTAATCGGGTGCTAGATGTTTCTTGATTCATATAATGGCCGCAAATGTTAGATCTGATAGAGAGCATTGCAAATTGGCTTCGGAGGCCAAAATGAGAAGATTAGAGTATAGTTTAGTTAAAGATGCAGCAGAGTGTTCATTCGGGAGAAGTTTGTCTATGAGAGATGAAAGCTCGTCTCATTATCACGATGTAATTGCCCCACCCAGAATGAGTTCTGTCGATATAGCCCCACCAAGATATAGTTCTGTAGACTTTGCCCCACCTAGGATGACTTCAGTGGAAGGTGTTGATCCACCTAGGCTAAGCTATGCTAACGTTGCCCCACACAGGATGAGTTTCACTACAGAGAACTATATACTGGGTGCGGGCCTTCATCCGCTACAGAAATTGAGCGGGCAGAGAGCAGTGAAGCTGCTCACCCAACTATATCATTTAAGCTTACCGCTAAGATGGCCATATCATCCGAACCTGGAGATACCTTCGACGGGAATTTGAAGAGTACGGTCGATTGGACTTGGGAAGTGGAAATGTGAGGGCGATTGTGCTTGCAGACGATAAGATATTCAGCGCCCATGCCGACCATAAGATCCGGGTGTGAAGTCGGTCGAGTTCCTGTAAACGGAATAGAAAATGGAATAGAGCACCCAATAGAAGATGAAATGCTCACTGAAAAACGGAATAGATAACGGAATAGAGCCAGAATCCGATCTTATCCAAGTATAGATCGTCGCATCAGCAGATCCACTGAATAACAGAATATTACCCCCTGTTGCTAGAGATAGAATTCCATGTTGTGGGCCGGCAAGGATTTGTGAGGAAGAGTATCGCTCTTTCTCCCAGCAAACTATTCGACCGTTGGAATTTTCTATGAACAGAGCAGATCCCTTCGCGTTCAGAGCAAGAGCTTTTACGGGCCCCATCCCATTTTCACGACCAGGGCTGCTTTCACCGCGTAGGGTTGTGAGGAGCATATGGGGCGGCCGCCCAAAATTTTTTCTCCAGATCTTGACGGTGCAGTCATATGATCCAGTGAAGAGCAATCCATCGGGGCCTACTATAACGGCGTTGACCGCGTCGTCGTGAGCATCGATTGTTTCAATGCATTTTAGATCTGATATTCTCCATACCTTCACAGTCTTGTCCCATGATCCAGAGTAAAGAAATCATCATGGTGGGCCGATGAAGAAATGGCTGCAGTGTGCTACATAGACCGAGCATTTTCTTGACCAGCGATGTATAGTGTCCATGAAGGTCGGGATCATCGCCAGTCGCTTGTGAACACTGGGACTCAAACTCGACCGACTCAACACCGGGATCTTATGGTCCGCATGGGCATTGAATACCTTATCATCTGTCGGATCCGGTGTAGAGATTCCCATCAGAAAATTCCAAGGAAAATATGTGGCCATCTGGGCGGTAAGCGTAAATGAAATAGTTGGGTGAGCAGCTTCACTGCTCTCTGCCCAGTCATCCCTCTTGTAAATCCCTGAATGTGTTGTAAATAAATGTAACATCCCTTTTGTAAACCCTTGAATGTGTTGTTAATTTTTGAATATTATTGTATTGGTCTTTTGGTGAGAAGCCCAAGGCCAAGGCCCTCCACTAGTAAGACCTTATAATTAATACTAGCTAAAGTTCCTTAGGAAACTTAAGAGTTAGATGTAGCTCACATATGGGAACTGAACCCACTAGGGAAAAGAAAAGATAATGGTCATAGAGCCTTAATTTCGATAATGTAGCTTTAGTATCGTCTTAACCATGGCAGCCTACATGGATTCATGTGTCGCCATAGTTAGCCCAATTAAAAAGAAAAAAAATACAATAGCCAGCTATTTAAAATCAAAACGTAATTAAAACATGATCTAAAGAAATTTCAATGATAAAAATTTCAATGATAATAATCTTGACAAAAGGGTAAGGCGTTATCTAGAAAGTAAAAGAAACCAAAGAGAGAAACAACCTAAGGAAAAAATCTTTGAGGGATCATATGTTATAGTCACATTAAAGAATGGAAATAAATAAAGGAGATATCACCACGTACATATCCATACATCTTGATTTAATGTTGCCGACATATAATTTACCTTGACTTTTATATATAAATATATATTTATCTATATATTAAAAGGGTGATAGTGAGGTTTCTACATGGTAGGAATAGTATATATTTATATTTTATTGAAGCACACTCCCTTAATAGGGGTATTAGAAAAATCATAAGAAGCTTCTTGGGGTTATACCTAAACTAGCAAAGAAAGCGGGGTTTAGGAAACATCACTCTTTTTATGGAAACAAAACTTAGTTTTAGTATCCCTAGAAGAAAGGAAATAAAATGGAAAAAAAGAAAAAAGAAACCCAACTCCTTTCCACCATAGGGAGATCCTCAACGAGGAGTTGCCTCGGGCATGTTTTCCACGTGGAAGCAACAATGGCATGTACACTGCCATATAGCACTAACTAAGGAGGTGAAATCGGGGAGGGGGGGATCTTGGCCTGCAATGTTAAAAGGCAACGGTTTTTGATAGGAGAAGGCAGGAGCCAGGGAAGAGGGCCGCATGCGTGAGGGGTATGCATTTGGGGAAAGGGAAACCTTTTTGGAAAAACCAATCGGGTATTTACACTTTCATCGATGCTCTCCAAGGTGCTACGATTGAGGCTTGGGAAAAACAAAGACGGCGGGAGGGGAGTCTAATGTTTAGCAGAATGCTGACAAGAGGATGTTTTTGAAAATCTCGCGGGTTGTATGATTTATAACTACTGGTACGTTAATTCCTAACCCTCGATGTATAGGGTGGGATTACTAGGTGGCTGGAGTTACCATTTGAATTTTTGCTGGGTATATTTTTATTTGGTTTATTTATGATTGCCTATATATATTTACGACTTGTCTTTGGATGACTCGGTGACATATGACATGATTTATTAGATTTTCCGTATAGGTTTTGATTTTGTTTATTTAAGATTTGCTGTATAAATTTGCGATTCTGCTTTGGCTGATTTATTGGCGTTGAAAAATCTTGGACAATCAGCAAAATAGAAGGTAATTTGGCATAGAATTATTTATTGATAATGAACAACAAATAATGTTAGATAATCTCTAGCTACATAAATCAAATGAGGACTGAAATATCAAGCATCAAGCAATGGCTCGCTTGTGCTAGCTTCGATCCTCACAATCGAGATCACTCAGATTTCCAATCTTGGCTTTTTTTTATTAATGGAGTTTGATGAACCAGATCCATCATGTTGGGATCGTCCACAACTGGAGGGATATCCTGTATATATTTATGATTTGATTCTTTTTATTTATTTATTTTTTGGTGAAGTCTTGGGTGATCTTCCTTATGATAATATCGGCCCATTTATTATTTTTTTCTCGGTGATATTTACCTTGAAAAACGTTAAAGGGTTGGGGGACATCCCTGGTAGAAAAATTAACACGTTCTTTGCTTTTTCATTTTGAATCACATATTATTTTTTCCAATTGCTCAATTGCTGGGTGAACTCCTTCATGGGAGGATGGACCCACATCTCAATGAGGATGCTTGTGAAGCTTGAGTTTTAGCGATTGGAGGTTTTTTTTTAAGTCTACGTTTTGATTCTGAACATGTAGTTTGATACCTTCAAAAGAGAGATCATACCCCCTGTATTTTGCTCAGCCCATGTAGCTTCCTGCAAAGAGAGAGCCGCTTTAACAAGAGAGTCTATTTTTGTGTTGTATTCTCTTATTATATGAGGGAAGGAGATTAATCCGAAGAGTCTAATTATGCCTAGAACTCTAGCCACGATAAGAACTAGAGCCGTCCTCCAAGATTTTAGAAAAGCAATGATAGGTTCTTTTAATATCTTGGTATCTTTCTGCTTAGGAGGCTTCCAACTGTATAGTAGGAAAGCCTAATTTTCTATGAGACACGAGTCCCATGGACAAATCTTTGCCTTGAAAACTTCTAATTTCTAAATAGCCACAACTCACACAGAACAAAAGAGGGCAAGGCCTTGTGAGTTGAAATGGATTAATGTAATACCCAGTTTCCAAAACATCATTCAAAAATATGTATTATGTATTATCTGTAATAGTAAAATATGATTTTTAGATCCCATGCCAAGGATGCATTTGGGAAAATAGTTAGACACACTCTTGGAGATAATTTACGAGAATGATGTAAAAGTATGGCAGCAATTATGTTCTGAATTGTAATCCTTTTTAATTAAAAAAAAATGTCACAGGATGTGACAGTTTGGTGGATGTAGCCCAGGGATTTGGGTGAACCACGTACATTGGCATCCCTCTTGTCTTGTATTTTAATGTGGTATTTCTCCTTGTTTCGTGTTTGCATACTTTACTCTTATGTTGTGCAACCTTTTCGATGGATTAAACATTGCATAATGATAAGTCGAGCAATGTTACTGTTATCCTGATGATTTCTTCTCTGTACACTAGTAATGTTTAAAATGGCACTATGTTGATGAAATACTTATAGACTATACTTCTTAAGATATGAATACTAATTTTTGGAATTACCTTGAAGACATTGTCATCAACACAACAAATATATTTTAAGTTGAAGAGTCTAAAAGATGTGGTTAACATGGATGAAAATATACCTATTATAGTTCATTAGTTGGGAATGAATAATGAGTAATCTTTATCCTTGATGATTAGTACACTATGGCAGAAGGTTAACAATTATAATCTGTTAGTTGTAATTCAATATATGTTGAGATATGGTTGAAGGATTTGAGTTTGTTTTAAATGATAGTGGGAAGCTGCACAAAAAGTGCGCTATCTAGAATAAACATAGTTACGTAGACTTAGAAGGCATTGTGCGAATGATATAAGACCGTAGAATTATGTTATTCGGTATAATATTAAGGGAGGTGTATGAATTTATAGTTACAAGGAAAGAGCCTCTTTGGAAAAACTAAATCTAAAGAAATCTTAGAAAGATGCTGCTAATGTTTTTCTTTGACATAGGGGGGATGTTACAACTACATTGGTTCAATAATGCTTCATAACGTGTTTGGGTCTTATAATTATCATTCACTGTTCTTATCTAGATGATCCGGTTGAAAGATTTTCTATTATTGTTTCAAGGCAAAAAGACTGGCTACTCATGGTAACAATGTAAACACAGACTATTGTAGAATGAAGGTTGAAGTTAATTGCCTAGTGTATTAAGTAAAAAGGACCATAAAAGGAAGGAATAAATGTTTGCATTTAATTTGTAATGACTGATGCTGATTTACATCCTATATATTTTCAGATATGGATGTTCGATGCCTGTAATAAACAATGTCATTGATTTCTTTGGACATACTTTCTTGTAATACCATGAAAAATCTGCCACTAACAGGTTTGATTCATTTTGTAGTAACAAAGAAACAATATTTACCCCTTTTCACACACAAATGGCATTAACGTATAAGGGGTATGTTATATCTATACAATATACCCCCTTTTCTTCCAATGCACTGCCTTTGTGTTTATCTATACACCGCCTTCATGACTCTATGCAATGCTTAATTAATTGTCTAGACATGTTTTCGATGGTTTCAATTTGGGAACTTAGTTAGTTGGATCCAAACTAACCAAAGTATAAATACATCCTACCCTCGATGCTCTATGTTTTGGTTCTACTTAGGCTTCTCCTCCTTTCCATGGGGTACCACTATCCCATATACATGTGAATGGACACTGTATCTTACTCAGTCATCAATGGATCATGGATCGATTGGATAAACTGGTTATGAAACTGAAACAGGTTGTGTTGCTTCAACTGTTCCCTTTATGGAACTATACTGTCTCTTGGTAAACTAGATATGGAACTTGAGTTGCATTTACATCCAATGTTGTGGTATATGTCCCTTACTTTTTACTAGGAAAGGACATTGGATGAGGCTATGGCCCTTGATCTAGAAATGAATTTGGACTTGAAACTGTGAGGTAAACATTCTGCATATGCCCATAATTCCTCATGCAACCAACAACAATATATTCCTTCTTGACAAAAAGATACAAGAAACGTATCTATCTCACAACTTTCACAATCTCTCTCTTAAAGCATAATGTGCTATGATACCATGTTGAATACATAGTGATAAGACAATGGGTGAATCCATTGTGACGATATGATTTCTCTCTCTTAACTACTAGATTATATACACTATTTTGTTAGTAAGTAATATTTGTGTTCCTCCTTACAAAAAAATATATTTCACATTATCAGAAGATGTAGAATATATTTTCGATTCCCTTCGACAACAACATTTGAGATGACAAATCAATATCTTATTGTGAATAAATTTGAAAGAAAATTCCTATGGAATGAAAGGAGCCTTACACTTAATTCATGTTTGTTATTAAATATATTTATTGATTCTTGCATTTTTTTAGATATTTTCACTAATTTGTTAGGGAGCTGTAAAAAAACCCATAACTCTTCATCGTGCAATGCCAAGTTAGAGAAACAAAATTATGAGCATGCCATACAAAGTAAAATACAAGAGAGAAATTTTTAGTCAGGAGATCTCGATCAATACATAGGAAGGAAATAAATTGTACTTTGATCTATCTTATAAGTATTATTTCCTAATTGTAGTTGGAAAAGGAATTACAATATAGAACCTAGCTTATTTGCAAGAACAAGATTTATAGCTTTTTCTTCTAAACTTATTAGATAATTTTTTATTTTGTCTTCCAATTTTGTAGATCATAATGTCCTTGAGAAATAATGAAATATCCAAAACATCTCTCCCTCCTATCTAATTCCAAGTCTACACATAAAAAAATGAATAAATTACTCAACAACTAGATCGAGATATGTTGGGAGAAGACACATAACTAAAAAAAGAATCTTCCCTCAACCTCAAAATAAAAATATTTGTAGTTAGACATTGAAAGATAATGAATTATTGGTCACTGCAAAATTGCAAATTTGCAATTTGTTAGTCCTATTTATTACATCTTACAATTTTACATTTTTAATTATTATTAAAAATTACTTTTATTTGTTAATTGCTTGAATATGTGAATATATAAGAGAATCAACTTTCCTTAGATACTATAATGCCAAACTTTACAATTATGTATAATCAATACTACAATAATTAATATCCAACTAAACACAATATACTTGGATCAATGACAAAAAAGTTGGTGATCAACACAACATAAATTATATAAAGGAAACTTATTTAAATTCAATATGCAACACAAGCTTTAAAACATTTATATTTTTGCCAAACGAAATATTATGAGTAGTGGATACCTAAGGAAGATAATAACATATTGTTTTAAGCTATACAAATATTGAAATTCCAATTATAATGCATCATTGATGAATACATAATCAAATCTATCATACTTCAACTATCCTATTTGTTTAAGTAAAAGAAATAAACAATCTGGAATCCCCACATTATCATATCACAAAATGTGATATACATTTGACAAACTATATTTATCCTCTAAAGGGGAGGTGGAGGGACACTATTAGTTGTCCCTTAAAATTATATTACATTTTTCTCTTATATGGGTGTTATTCCTTTTTAGGTGTACCTATCACTTTATTTTATGTATTGGGTCACTATCTACATGGTATTTAGAATTGAAATATTGTTGTGTATCAGGTCACTTTCTACATAGTATTTAGACTTGCAATTTTGTTGTATATTGGGTTAATATTTGCATGGTATTTAGACTTGAAATTTGTGATTCTTCTATTTTAAAGAATGAATTTACCACTACAATTGTGTACCCTACTTTGTAGTATTAGTAGAAAAAAGTGTTTAACTACAAGAAAATGTTATACTATTTAAAGACCAACACTAGAGAATAAAATAATAATATTTTCAAATTGTATCTCTAAGAATGTTAGAACGTAGTATTAGTAGTATACAAGTACTTGTGATGATTCACTAATTAACGAGGATTTTGTGCATCATTGAGCAATACATAATCCAAGCTATCATAGTTCAACTATCCTATTTGTTTAAGTAAAAGAAATAAACAATGTGGCATCCGCACATTATCATATCACTAAATGTGATGTAATACATCACACCAACCGTATTTATCCTCTAAAGTGGAGGTGAAGGAGGGACACTATTAAAAATTACTGTCCCTTAAAATTATATTACATTTTTCTCTTATATGGGTGTTATTATTTTTTTGGTGTACCTGTCACTTTATTTTTGTAGTATTTTGGTGACCAAGTGGTTTTGTTGTGTATTTGGTCACTATCTACATTGCATTTAGACTTGAAATATTGTTGTGTATACGGTCACTATCTACATGGTATTTAGACTTGTAATTTTATTGTATAAAGGGTTAATATATGCATGATATTTAGGTTTGAAATTGTGTGATTCTTCTATTTAAATAACGAATTTACCAGTACAATTTTGTACCCTACTTTGTAGTATTAGTAGAAAAGAGTGTTTAACTACAAGAAAATGTCATACTATTTGAAGGCCAACACTAGAATAAAATAATAATATTTTTACATTTGATCTCTAAGTATGTTAGAACGTAGTATTAGTAGTATACAAGTAGTTGTGATGATTCACTAATTAACTAGGATTTTGTTTAGAACATGTTCTACTTTAAGTGTACATGACAAATATGAAGTGAGTACATAGTCATCTTGGAAATTTTATTAAGTTGAATGTGAATCAATTTGCTAAGTTTTTATGATATGTGACTTATAAACATTCTACTATTTTTGAATTTATTGATAGAAATATTTGTGTGACCTCCTATTCATGATCATTCTATAGTGAACTTGAAGGGTATTTTAATAAACAATGACTTAGTAACAATGGAACCATAATAAAATTGGTAAATGAAAGAGTAATCCCTCTTAACTTGAGAGAAATGGTGGTCATAATCAAGAAAAAAATTAGGGGCAAAATTTAGCCCATGGGCTATTTTTCAACTCTTTAAAAAAAATGGAAAATGTATGTACGAAAAGCACAAGCATCTTCCCTTTGACTACAAGAGCATTGGAGGATTTTTCTTGTGGTTATTTTTCTCCTAAATGACAAAGAAAGAGTAGTGAGAAAACAATGAATCCAAATGGTTGTTGCTTGAAATCTATGTCCAGGCTAGTCCAATATGACTTAATGGGTTCAGTCAATACTTGTAGGTCATTAAGCAATGACATTCTTCTAGGTCACTAAAATACAAGTTTGGATTCTATTAAAGATGATATAAGAGTGACATTCAAGCAGCTGTTAATACTAAGCTTATATGGATAGAATTAGCTCATCATTATGTTTAATAATGGAACTCTTCCTCATGGATCCTTGAACTTAAATATTATCTAAAAAGTACTTGTGAACGATGTTTGGTATTTTGATTTCATTAATTTTTTCTAGCTACTTACAATCTCCGCTTACGTAAATAGTAGTTTATTGAGTAGTTTACAAGTATCTTTGGAAATTTATCCCCTACTTAGCCCCAATGTGTACTTGTTTTCTAAATAGATTATATTTTTTTCCTTCAAACTTTTAGTCCTTTGTTATGGGTTGTATTGTCATAATCCTACAAGGAACATGATAAACTTAAGTTCATCCATCAATGCTCAACAATCAATATCCAATAAAGAGAATCATCCACATCCTTCCAAGAAATTAAAACACTTGAAAACATATTAAAATCCTAACATCATGATTTATCCAACTATGCTAGCATAGGATGTTTTGTATATAAGAACATTTTCTCTAATTTGTAAATTCATAAGATTACAGCTTTTGGACAAGACATTGGTAAACAATATTAAGGAAATTTGAAATCTAGAAAAACTTAGAACTCTCTTTCCCATGAGACTAAAGGAAGCTTCTTTAGGTTTCTTATTTCATATAAAATCCATGAGAGTGAGAGTAAAAGAGAAAGTGAGAAAAAAAGAAGAAAGAAAAATACTAGGATTTATTCTACTTCTGAGAGTGGCAGTGGAAGTGAACACGAAAAATGTGAGAAACATAAAAAAGGACGAAGACCGAGATTTCTTTTCATCCTAAGAGTGAAACTAAAACTAATAGTGATGGAAGGAAAATGAAAAGGAAAAGAAGGGAGTAGCAGTACTTTTGTTCAATGAAACAATTTAGTTGAGGGTATATTATTGAAGCCCGGAATTGAAAGGAATGCTACAACTTCCTATTTTTTCTATTGTAGTTATAAAAATGATGAGTTCCTAGTTTAGAACCATTAATAGTGCTTCAAAGGAATCAATGATTCTTTGGTTAATTATTATTTTGATTTGAAGCATATCTGATTAGACCATTCATTTTTCCACCTCTATTCAACAACTTAAATCAATATCTTATTCTTTCGATTGAATTCCAATTTACTCCTAGAGTGGCTTTCTAATGGAACGGTTAGTTTGAAATTTGTACATTTAATGTCGGATTTCTAAGAATGGCTTTTATTTTTGTCGAATTTACTACATTATGCATTTGAATATATTTGAACACTTCAAAACATTACACTTTCTATACAATTGTAGGTAGCTCAAAATGAGCATACTTCGTATAATTTTGAAGTTTTATGCATTTTTTTTAACTATATTATCTAATGCTACAGCTTACTATAAATTTAGAATCTTTAAGTTCCTCAATATAAATCACCAGTCTACAACAACTAGATTTTAGTTTCATTTTCGATCTTTTTTCCTCTAGACTTATTATTGGACCTTCTTAAGGCAAACGCTAGTATATATTTATACAAGACTTAGACTTATTATTGCACCTTCTTGCACCTTCTTGAGGCAATTGCTAGTATATATTTATATAAGACTTAGATTTAAGTTCTATCGCATAGTTGATTTATATTACAACAAGATTTATGTCTTACTGTGTTGTTTTTCAACATATCTTTCCATTCCAGAGGATCTCGTGAAGTAAGTCCTGCGATCTTGTTTTTTTCTCTATATTTTCATCGCTTCGTCCCTTCGTGAATTATAAACCAGGAGTAATCAGGTGCTAGAAGTTTCTGCATTCATATAATGGCCGCAAATCTTAGATCTGATAGAGAGCAAGGCAAATCGGCTTCGGAGGCCAAAATGAAAAGATCATAGTATAGTTTAGTTAAAGATGCAGCAGAGTGTTCGTTCGGGAAAAGTTTGTCTATGAGAGATGAAAGCTCGTCTCATTATCACGATGTAATTGCCCCACCCAGAATGAGTTCTGTCGATATAGCCCCACCAAGGTATAGTTCTGTAGACTTCGCCCCACCTAGGATGACTTCAGTAGAAGGTGTTGATCCACCTAGGTTAAGCTCTGCTAACGTTGCCCCACACAGGATGAGTTTCACTACAGAGAACTATATACTGGGCGCCAGGCCTTCATCCGCTACAGAAATTGAGCGGGCAGAGAGCACTGAAGCTGCTCACCCAACTATTTCTCTTTGGCATTTGCTGATGGGAATCTCTACACCGGATCCGACAGCCATATCATCCGAACCTGGAGATACCTTCGACGGGAATTTGAAGAGTGCGGTCGATTGGACTCGGGAAGTGGAAATGTGAGGGCGATTATGCTTACAGACGATAAGATATTCAGCGCCCATGCCGACCATAAGATCCGGGTGTGGAGTCGGTCAAGTTCCAGTAAACGGAATAGATAACGGAATAGAGCACCCAATAGAAGATGAAATGCTCACTGAAAAACGGAATCGATAACGGAATAGAGCCGGAAACCGATCTGATCCAAGTACAGATCGTCGCATCAGCAGATCCGCTGAATAACAGATTATTACCCCCTGTTGCCAGAGATAGAATTGCATGTTGTGGGCCGCCAAGGATTTGTGAGGAAGAGTATCGCTCTTTCTCCCAGCAAACTATTCGACCGTTGGAAGTTCCTGTGAACAGAGCAGATCCATTCGCGTTCAGAGCAAGAGCTTTTACGGGTCCCTTCCCGTTTTCACGACCAGGGCCGCTTTCACCGCGTAGGGTTATGAGGAGCATATGCGGCGAACGCCCAAATTTTTTTCTCCAGATCTTGACGGTGCAGTCATCTGATCCAGTGAAGAGCAATCCATTGGGGCCTACTATAACGGCGTTGACCGCGTCGTCGTCAGCATCGATTGTTTCAATGCATTTCAGATCTGATATTCTCGATACCTTCACAGTCTTGTCCCATGATTCAGAATAAAGAAAATCATCATGGTGGGCCAGCGAAGAAATGGCTGCAGTGTGCTACATAGACTGAGCATTTTCTTGACCAGCGACGTATCGTATCGCGTTTTGGCTTCATCCAGCGATGTATAGTATCCATGAAGCTCGGGATCATCGCCAATCCATTGTGAACGCTGGGACTGGAACTCGACCGACTCCACACCCGGATCTCATGGTCCTCATGGGCGCTGAATACCTTATCATCTGTCGGATCCGGTGTAGAGATTCCCATCAGCAAATGCCAAAGAGAATATGTGGCCATCTGGATGGTAAGCTTAAATGAAATAATTGGGTGAGCAGCTTCACTGCTCTCTGCCCGCTCAATTTCTGTAGAGGATGAAGGCCTGCCACCCAATATAAAGTTATCTGTAGTGAAACTCATCCTGTGTGGCAACGTTAGCAGAGCTTAACCTAGGTGGATCAACACCTTCCACTGAAGTCATTCTAGGTGGGGCGAAGTCTACAGAACTATATCTTGGTGGGGCTATATGGAGAGAACTCATTCTGGGTGGGGCAATTACATCGTGATAATGAAAGGAGCTTTCATCTCTCATAGACAAACTTCTCCTGAATGAAGACTCTGCTGCATCTTTAACTAAACTATACTCTGATCTTCTCATTTTGGCCTCCAAAGCCCATTTGCCTTGCTCTCTATCAGATCTTCTAAGATTTGCGGCCATTATATGAATCAAGAAACATCTAGCACCTGATTACTCCTGGTTTATAATTCACGAAGGGACGAAGCCGATGAAAATATAGAGAACAAACAAGATCGCAGGACTTACCTCACGAGATCCTCTAGAATGGAAAGATATGTTGAAAAACAACACAGTAAGACATAAATCTTGAAATTGTTGTGAGATAACTCAACTATGCGATAGAACCTAAATCCAGGTAGCATAATGAGTTCTTATCCTGATTACTCCTGGTTTATAATTCACGAAGGGACGAAGCCGATGAAAATATAGAGAAAAAACAAGATCGCAGGACTTACCTCACGAGATCCTCTGGAATGGAAAGATATGTTGAAAAACAACACAGTAAGATATAAATCTTGAAATTGTTGTGAGATAACTCAACTATGCGATAGAACCTAAATCTAGGTAGCATAATGAGTTCTTATATAAATGTAAAAGTATAGTGTGAAACAAAAATATTGAATGCATTAATTTATTAAATAAATGTTCAAGTTCTTATATAAATGTAAAAGTATAGCGTGAAACAAAAATATTGAATGCATTAATTTATTAAATAAATGTTCAAAGCCTTGTTGTATTTATAAAATAACATGTTAAAAACAAAAAGGGTTATAGTTTAAAAGGTCAAAGTTGGATTATATTTAAAAAGTAACATGTCAAACATAAAATCATAAAAAAACCCAAATATCTTGAAAGTTGGGTTGTCTTGAAAGAATGTTGAAAACCCTAAACTATCTTAAAAAAAAGTAATGGTGGGTTTATTAAATTGTTACAAAAAAAGAGTAAAGCTCATTTGTATTTAAGAAGTAATATGCCAAACATGAATGTTGAATCTTGAAAATATGTTGTATTAAAATGTAAATTGTATTTGTTAAATAAGAATGTTGAAAACATCCAATTCAAAAAGGCCAAAGTTAGACTATATTTAAAAATGAACATGTCCAATATGACTATTTAAAGCACCTAACTATTTTGAAAGTTGAGATACATTTAAAATTAACATAAATGTTGAAAACACCAAACTATCTTAAAAAGTGTCAAAGTTGGGTTGTATTTAAGAAGTAACATGTCAAACAAAAATGCTGGAAACACCCAACTATAAAATGTCAATTTTATTTTTTTTAAAGTAACTTGTCAAACAAAAATGTTGAGAACACCAAACTATCGTTTAAAAAGGTCAAAGTTGGACTATATTTAAAAGGTAACATGTCAAACATACATACTGAAAACACGTAACCATCTTGAAAATTGGGATGCATACATAACTAAAGTAAGAAAAAAGAATGTTAAAAACATTAAACTATCCTTAATAATAGTAAAAATTGAACTATATTTAAAAAAGTAAGATGCTGAAAGCATTTAGCTATCTTGAAAATTGCACAACTATTACGAAGATAAGTATTCAATTTTCATTTCATGATATTGTATGGCTATGCATTTGTTTATATTCAGTTGATGTGTTATGCTTGTTTGACTATTTTCATTTATACTACTGAATTGCACATGATTGGTAAGAAGTGAGTGATGTTGTACAACATTCCATTACTACTTATCTAGATTAAAACCTCTTTGCTCACATATTAGGAGTAGTACACACTCTTAATAACATTAATGTAGAATGCATCTAGAAGTTATTGTATGTATACATGATATGGATGAATGTTGTAGCATTGGATAAAATAGTCTCATGGCTATGTGACATATATTTGTCACTATTAATAGGTTTTGGAAATTATGATATGTTTCTAATCCTACAAATGAACTTGAATTGTAGATCATTCCAAAGAACAAGTAACAACAGTTCAGAAGGGGAACTTGAAGCTTCCGAGGTCAAACACACCATAGCAAAATAAAGAGCTTCAGAAGAACATAAAGAGAACGGTAGATCCACCTTGAGAGATGAAGACCACCTTGGGAATGAGAAATAATCCAAGATGAAGAATAGTATGACGATACTTCCAAAGAAAGAAAGAGGCCTCAGACACACTCTAGTTATGTGACACTTTTGAGCGACATCATTGATGCACAACCTTCTACCTATGAATAAGTAGACAAGAAGAAAGGGAAGGAGACTATGATCAAAGTATACCAGTTCAAGAAGAATGATGTCTATGATGCAGTGTCGAGACATGAAGGGAAGTCCATAGTGTCTTCCATATGGATCTACTAGATCCAACTTACAGTAGATGACAACGTCATGGGATAAAAGACAAGAAAGAAGGCATAGACTATGAAGAGACATTTGCACCAGTGACAATTCAAGTATACATACAGCAGCCACTGGGAGTTGAGACACATGATAGGAAGACTCATGTGTGAAAATTAAAGAAGGCCTTGTACGAGCTTAGAAGGCACCCATGGGATAGAGAATGCAGTAACATAAGGATCTTGAATATCACCTAGAGTGATGAATATCTTAACCCTTGCTACAATATTGAAGATGAAATCCTATAGAGGATGACAAGCTCACAAATGGGTGTGAGAATAAATTTTCAACAAAATTCAAGATAGAGGATATTGGTGTCTAGTGACCCTAGCACTAGTGGAAAATGAGAGATTAATGACCACAAGACTAAAAATTTTGGTCACCACTGTTTTTTTAAAGTGACCAAAATTGATAATTTTAAGTGAGCTAACTAAAAACGACCAGGATAAATAACCACTTTTGGTCACGGGATAAAAACCAGCTAAAAATGACCAAGATAAATGACCAAATTTGATCATGAGATATCTAGACTACAAATGACCAGATTACAATTGGTCATTTATTTGGTCATTTTTATTTGTGCCACTCCGACAAAGGAAAAAATTACAAATTTGACAATGAATTTGTACAATTTACTAAATTCTAATACTGAATCCATTTGCAGTGTTAGAATTTAGTAAATTATAGCCCCCTCATGTGTCATAGCTCAGCTAGTGACATTAATTTACCTATTATAATCAAGAAATATTTATACACTAGTGTCACAACTCAACAATTAACACCAAATTAGTGTTATTGATCATGACGACATCCTAGTGAGACACCAAATTGATGATGTGTCATTGATCATCAAGAATGTGTCATGTTCATAATGCCAATCCACCTTTGGTCATTGAGGATATTCTTGTCGTTTTCCATTTGGGACTAGCAGATGGAACCCTCATGTGTTGCAAGGGCATCGAAGCCACAAAATCCATCGAATGAGGGTCCAAACATGCCCTTAAATATATTTAAATGAATCGTTAAACTAACATAGACCAAATTACACTAGTTGTTCAAGTCCGAGTTATTTGCGTATAAAAAAATTTATAATATTAAAACATATATTATATTGCCAAGAGCATGGTTTAATAACAAGCAATGAGATGAGACATGTTAAAAACCCTTCATGGACACTATTGTAAATGTGGCTTTGTAAATATAAAAATTATCTCTAAAAAAATTATACTAATATGTTATAATATATACATTATATTAAATATCTTAAAATAATTAAATTTATAATATATAAGTTTTATAAAATATAATAGTACATAAATTAAAATATAACATATAGCTATAGATTAGTTAGGATATACGAAACAAAACAAAACAAAAAATATAGTAAAAAAACTAAATGCATTGTAACAAAACTAGTGGAAAAGAGGGTATTTTTGTATCATTCTTGGAAACAATTGAAGGCTTTGGTGCGAAGGGGTTTTTGAACATATGCTTTGTGTTTCCATGAATTTCTCAAACATAAATTGCATAGTGAACCGACTCGGTATTGGATTTCTCTTCTCCAACACGTTCCTTTGTCTTGGCTTCTGATCCCGACATTGGCACCCATGATACTCCTTCCCTATTGTTCTTATAGTCGGTGGGAGGTAGGGTTCAATCATTTTATCACTTGCTATTGAGGCTGAAGTGTATTCAACAATATCTGCGTAACATGGGGGGTCATCACACAAGGTTCATTCTCCTAGCGGTCTCCTGGAGGAGTATTCTCATGGATTACAGGGAACAAATCTAAATCTCTCCATTCCTTGCATTCTCCCTTTCCAGGTGTGATTCTCCCACCTAAACTTCCAGTCAACAAAGACCATCATCACAACCCTTCCCAATGGTCTCAAAATTGCATCTAAAGGTTCTTCGGTATGTTTTTCTCCATAATTTATTTATTTTGAAATTGCTTCTAGGAATATACCCCAAGTCTAGGTTGCACTAACATATTTGAGTTTCTTCCTTCCGACAATGGAATGTAAACATTTCCTCCTTCCATTAATGAACTTCAAAAATCAATCTGTTTCATTCATAATCAGATATTGTTTGGATCAGAGCCCCAATTGCATCGATTGGACTGTATGTTGATTGTGGTTTTGTTTATGAGACCCCATTGTACAACATGGCAACTCACCTTCTAGAATGAATGGAGTTCAAAACCACGAAGAATCAAATCCATGAGATTACACAGCTTTCAAACTGCTAGATTTTACATTATTGAAATATGATTTATGAAATTTGAGAGATTTTACATGATTGAAAATTGTAAAATGCACCTTTGGGCACAATTAATATTTTGATTTACATTTTAAAACACATCTCAAATTTCTAGTTGAAATAAATTATTTGGAACTATTCTATACGAACTTATTATTTTGATGAAACTTTAATGATGTAAGTTCAATGTAGGCCCTTTAAACCATGAATACAAAATACAAATAAGTTATTATACTTCCATATAAGCAGTATGTCATTATAATGGATTCAACATTGATTTCCTATTACTTCATTTTCCTACTTAATAGTTTGTATCTCACTTTTTCACTGTAATCAAAGTTTTTATAATTCATGATTTTATGCATTCATATTATCCAAAAAGGAATTTTTCATATTTGTGTTTCGCCACGGTTATCACAGGAGCGATGACAAAATGCTCGATTTCTTGAAAGAGCATTTAAGGTACATTTACTTTGATATATTTCTACGCCATACTATCTCTACCATTGCATCACCCTCCATTGCCTCTTATGAACGTCCCTTCATTATCTTTGCTTATAATGCACCACTCTACACTATCTCTTCTTCCAATGCATCGTCTTTGTGTTCCTCTATACACCGCCTTCAAGATTGTATCTCTGTTTACAATGCACCACCCTCCAATATCTCTTCTTCCAATGCACTGCCTTTGTGTTTATCTATACACCGCCTTCATGAATCTATGCAATGCTTAATTAATTGTCTGGACATGTTTTCCATGGTTTCAATTTGGGAACTTAGTTAGTTGGATCGAGACTAACCAAAGTATAAATACATCCTACCCTGGGTGCTCTATGTTTTGGTTCTACTTAGTCTTCTCCTCCTTTCCATGGGGTACCATTATCCCATACACATGTGAATGGACACTATATATTACTCTGTCGTCAATGGATCATGGATGGATTGGATAAACTGGTTATGAAACTGAAACAAGTTGTGTTTCTTCAACTATTCCCTTTATGGAACTACTGTATCTTTGTAAACTAGATATGGAACCTGAGTTCCATCTACATCTAATGTTCTGGTATATGGCCCTTACTCTTTACTAGGAAAGGACATTGGATGAGGCTATGGCCCTTGATCTAGTAATGAATTTGGACCTGAAACTGTGAGGTAAACATTCTGCACATGTCCATAATTCCTCATGCAACCAACAACAGTATATTCCTCATTGATAAAAAGATACAAGCAACGTATCTATCTCACAACTTTCGCAATCTCTCTCTTAAAGCATAATGTGTTGTGATACCATGTTGAATACATAGTCATAAGACAATGGGTGAATCCATTGTGACGATATGATTTCTCTCTCTTAACTACTATATTATATACACTATTTTCTTAGTAAGTAATATTTGTGCTTCTCCTTACAAAAAAATATATTTCACATTATTAGAAGATGTAGAATATATTTTCAATTCCCTTCGACAACTACATCTGAGATGACAAATCAACATCTGAGATGACAAACCAATATCTTATTGTGAATAAATTTGAAAGAAAATTATTATGCAATGAAAGGAGCCTTACACTTAATTCATGTTTGTTATTAAATATATTTATTGATTCTTGCATTTTTTAGATATTTTCACTAATTTGTTAGGAAGCTGTAAAAAAACCCATAACTCTCCATCGTGCAATGCCAAGTTAAAGAAACAAAATTATGAGCATTCCATACAAAGTAAAATACAAGAGAGAAATTTTTAGTCAGGAGATCTTGGTCAATACATAGGAAGGAAATAAATTGTATTTTGATCTATCTTATAAGTATTATTTCCTAATTGTAGTTGGAAAAGGAATTACAATATAGAACCTAGCTTATTTGCAATGAACAAGATTTATAGCTTTTTCTTCTAAACTTATTAGATAATTTTTTATTTTGTCTTCCAATTTTGTAGATCATAATGTCCTTGAGAAACAATGAAATATCCAAAACATCTTTCCCACCTATCTAATTCCATGCCTACATATAACAAAATGAATAAATTACTCAACAACTAGATCAAGATATGTTGGGAGAAGACACATAACTAAAAAAAGAATCTTCCCTCAACCTCAAAATAAAAATATTTGTAGTTAGACATTGAAAGATAAGGGATTATTGGTCAATGCAAAATTGCAACTTTGCAATTTGTTAGTCCTATTTATTACATCTTACAATTTGACATTTTTAATTATTATTAAAAATTACTTTTATTTGTTAATTGCTTGAATATCTAAATATATAAGAGAATCAACTTTCCTTAGATATTATAATGCCAAACTTTACAATTATGTATAATCACTACTACAATAATTACTATCCAACTAAACACAATATACTTGGATCAATGACAAAAAAGTTGGTGATCAACACAACATAAATTATATAAGGGAAACTTATTTAAATGCAATATGCAACACAAGCTTTAAAACATTTATATTTTTGCCAAACTAAATATTATTATTAGTGGATACCTAAGGAAGATAATAACATGTTGTTTTAAGCTGTATTGTAATATCCCTCTTGTACACCCCTAAATATTGTAATTATGAAGGGATAACTTGTATTTACTCTATTGAGGAGCTTAAGGCCAAGGCCCCACCAAAATAACCTTTTATGAATTAAAGACTTAGGAGACCTAAGAGATTAACGAAACCTAATGAGGATAATTAAAATCCTTAGGAGAAAGGCAAGGATGAGTGAAGCCTTGAGGATCTAGTAGTGATAACCGTTGTTAAAAAATGGGGTTCGAAAACTTACAAAAGGGGAGAAAGTTAAAAGATCCCCCCACTGAGGGCTTAAGGTCCTTACTAGTAAGAGAAAATGCTCGTCCACTCCAGACATGCTTAAATGATGATTCATACTTACCATTTTCATAACCATAACATCCCTTGAAGCTATTTACAATGAATAAATAATGATCGATGGCAGAAAGAGGACATTAGGATTGTAAAATATCGCTTGTACCTTAATGCATTAAATGACATGTTTGCGAATTAGGTGTCTGCAAAAACATGATTATTAAACTTGTCCACCAATAATCCTTTATAAAACATCATCATTATGAAGAAAAATAAACATGCACAACATAATACTACAAATGAGGCAACCATATTCATGTGGTTCACCTCGTCCATGAGGCTACGTCCACCAATTTAGTTATTCTTTTATTTCTTTATCAAAATAGAGTACTTACAAAGTCACGACTCATCCATGGCCAGTTTACCTTACCACAAGGCTCTTCGCAGAGAGCCTCTTATAACTAAACATCCCCCTTTTTGGACTCTTTATAACCAGGTCATAAACGGATTTAGCAACCCCTTGGGCACTCGACGAAATTCGACTTTAATAAAGAAATTAGGTACACAAAATACCCTAAATACACTTTATGTAACTTTTGTGTTAATTATGACATAAACTCAGGTAACATTTATAAAAGGCACCCAGCTTGATAAAAAGGATCTTTCAACGTTTTTATACTTCTGTGATGGATTTTTTTATACTGTAAATTATGGGAAGACATTTATTAACTAATGTGATGGTTTAATCCTCTATTAGATCAATCAAGAATTATCACCATTGATTCTGTCATTCAATATCCAAGCAATATTACAACATTGTAACGGGAGGCTTTGAACCTTCAACATGAAATGTATAATGGAAATAGCAAGAAACTATTTTTAAAGAAATTTAATATTCCCACTAAAGGCGATCATCTTAAAAGAAATATGTAAAAATGCATGCCCTAATCAAAGGCAATCTTCTTAAAAGAAACCTATGAAAATGCATACCCCTATATTATCGTCTAAGGAAATCATCTGTGTACCCCAATCTAATCATGTAGAAAACCTGTAGCATCCTCAACAAGCCCTATCTACCCATCAGTTTAGACTAGGTCACGTCACTTAGAGGGCGTGCCACCAGAGTATTGAAATCATGCAACCATTGGCATAGAAAACATGCCAAAAGCAGACATCACTAAAACAAACATCTCATGACGAGGATTTGAAGCGGGGTCGGCACATAACAGGCTAGACCCAATTAGTGAGGAATTCAAACATAAATATGGCAGTGGAATATTCAATGCGTAATAAACCATACTGCATCTACCATATACAATCAATTCATTCACTGAATAATGTTTCATGTTGACACCCATGTAAGAGTAGAGACGTTTGGATAACGTCAAGTGATGCATAAGCCATATGCGTAACCCATCCCTTTGTGTTATCTAGCTTAAAAGAAAGCACTCTCGCTCCAATTAAAATTTAAACCCCCCCAACTCTGGCCATTGCACAAAATAAGAATTTGGGCTTAGAAAAATAAAATAAAAACATGAAGCAATAGAACGAGATTAGATTCAAGCCCTTTGGTAAACCTAGTGAAAAAGAAATCAATTCACGATTTCACACATTAAGACTACCTGAATATGATCTAAATATTTTGGCAATCGCATCTCGAGGGAAATCTAAGGTAAACAAGGCAATGCTAGATCAAATACACAACGATATCTAAACTTTTGGCAAATTGCATCAGCAATGAAATCCATGATAATGCTGGATCAAAATATGCAACGATCTCTAAACTTTTGGCAAATCAAATCAGAGGAATGAAATCCACGATAATGCTACATCAAAACACAAATTGAAAATACACAGAGATCTTAAGCTTTAGCAATCAAAACAAAGAATCTGGTTCAAGAGGGGGCACTAAGACACCAACAATTATAAGCCAAGACTCGCTATAGACTAGAGGCAGAAATAACCCTTCAAACGTTCCTCTATACAGAAACTCCCCATCCTCATTTTCCCAATAGGCGTTCCAGCCATGGCTCCCCTTTCTCCCACCCAGTCAATTATTAATTAAGGCCCAGGTTCAAACAAGCGTTCAGCCACTAAAAGGTCACAACTATCAAGGTTATTGGCCATTACTTCCTTTTCGAACCTTTGCTTAATTCATGCCAAGATCAAGGCATGAATTCAAGCGAATATTTCAGCCACTAAATGGTCATGACTGTCAAGGTTCAGGGATGATCTTATTTCCCTCATTCTAGCTGAACCTCCTCTCTAATTATGCCAGGGTTAAAGCCCTAAACTTATGGAGGATTTAATTAGAATTCAGGCCTTTAGCCGAAGGATATAAATATATAAGGATTAAATATTGACTTAAGCTTAAAATAAAAATCCATGTCTTCATTTATCATACACTTTCTATTATTTGTATTGATAGATGGACTAAATACTTGTCTTTAATCTATAATTTACTTTTCCAGTTGCCCGTCGTTAAGTTGTCTTGATGTTTTAGGGAATAGGAGATTGATTTGCCTAACTTTCAGGTGTCTTCTGGTGGGGCCTTGGCACTTGACCTCCTCACCCAGAAGCCCTCATACAATAACATTCACAATCGAAAAATGCTTAGGGATATATATATATATATATAGGAGGAACATTACAAGGATAAAGGAAGATCCCTATATATAAGTATCCATATATATATAATATAGATATTTATATGTGTATAGATGTGAAAGATTTGGTAAAGGAAACTTTATTTCCTCAGACACCTAAAGGGAGACATGAGTACATTTAAAAAGAAACAGAAGAATGAACCAAGAATCATGAGGGGGTATAATGAAAAGGCGAAATTATAATACATGGGTTATTTGTGAAAAATGCCCAAGAGGCATCATAAACAATACCAAAACCTTTTTCATGGCTTAGCTAAATAACCATGAAAGGTGATTAATGCGATTGCTAATTGTGATAGCCGAAACCCAAGAATTGTGTTTTGATAATATTTCTTTTATAGAAACCAAGTATTTTAAGTAATCTTAAAAAATTAGATGGCTATTTTCCTCCCATGATATGGTTATGTATGAAGGAGAAATTAGAGGTTAAAAGTGCTATTTCTTATACCACATGCGGCGGGGGGAAAAGGGTAAGAGAAATTCAATAGAATATAAGGACCAGGAAAGGGGGAAAAAGGATAAAAAAGCGCATGAAGCTCTAGGTTTTTTGTTTTGTTTGTATGTTCTTTTTGAAACCTCTGAGTCGAATTCTTTTGAGCAAATTTTGTTATTATCCATGGACTGTCATGTTGTACGGGCAGAAATCCAAGGGGGCTGGGTGATTGCCTTGGGAGGAAATGATCCCTTAGCAATTGTTTTATTGTCTTAATGCCGATTTTTGAATTTATGCGATTGTGTTCTTGATCTTAATCTTTTGCTTATCGAAATAGAGGAAAGCTGGATGATTTCGTTGAATGAAACCGATATAAGGCTTAATTAGTTTTACCTCCTAATGGAATCAAGGAAGGCTGGGCGATTTCGTATGATGAAATCGATCCCATGCTGTACCCAATTCCGGAAAGGTGGAGTAACCTACTCGAAAAGGTGGTTATAATCGGCCGGTAGTGTGTAAACTACCTCAATTTTGTTTTCTTTTCTTTTTATACAAGGCATATAACCAATTTATGTTTCCTTAAATATTCAAGATGTAGTTCAGTCTGGGCATAATAAATGGTAAATTTAGCCTTGTCATTTATTTTTGAAGCTACTATCTATTTTTAAAATGACAAGCAATTTTGTAGTTCAGTACCTAAGTGTTGCAGGTTGGATTTGTTTTGCTTGCGAGTTCCGTTGATGGCAGATTGGACCACATGACTGATAAAATCACTTACTAAGATTCGGCTAACCATCCATTTTCCGTGACAGGTGCTCTAAGAAATCAAAAAGGGCATTCCTAGGTAAAGATATTCCTACTCCCTATCAGAAGGCTGGAACGATTCGCTTCTGTGAAAAATTAAGGGCCAAGCCCCAAGCTCAATGCCGAGAACCTTCACGTCTCCACATTGCACTAATGACGTCCACAAACAATTAGAGAAAGTTCCAATATCAAAGTTCATGCACTAAGCTCACACAACGAGGAATTCCATGCATTCGACTTAAGGTATCAAGGGTTATCCTAAGTTTATATGTGGGCAACCTCCCTCCGAAGGAGAAGCTGCATGTATCGGCTTAATCCAAGGTTTTACAATGAAAAGAATAGTTTTAAGATGGACGTCGCAAGGTTCCAAAGGAAGATCCACATGGTTCATGATCCTGTTTCCTTAATCCATGGGGATGACTTACCAGGGCTCCACGTAAGCGTTAGGGGATCCATGATGGGGTGTCCAGTGTGTCCAGAATTGACATCACAGCTGTCACCTCCTAATGATTTCACAGCAAGCAATAGTTATGACTGTCCCTATGATCACATGGGTTACAATGAGTTGTCGACCACTAGGAACTTCCGCAATACGCTCGTCATTAGTATGTTCTTTAAATTCACTATACTTGCATCCTTTGTGAGAGAAAAGAGACTTCTCGAAGGCTCCAATAGATCTGTGGCCTACTCAGGATTTGGTGTTGGGTGTTGGGATCCATTCGAGGGTTTGGAGGAGGTATCAGTGCTGACGATCAATGCCCGAACCGTTTCACCCCAGGTAAAATGAGGTTTCTCTACTGCTTAGCCAGATCTTAGTTTTTCTCACGATTTTACCCACTATTGAGTGTAACCCTTGCGTGTGGTTGTAGGTACCAGGTGCGGGATCGGTTGGACGAATGCATGTAAACAATGCGTTTTTCACCGGTAAGTGGTTTTATCGACCCTGTGGTAAGGTCTGTTGGCTGTGGGCTTGCCAATCCAAAGGAGTGGGTATCTTCATGGTGTGCGCATATAAAGGAATCAAAGGGTTTCCAATGTTTGAACTGTCATGTTGATGGGCCTTTCAAGAGAGTAAGGCACTGAATCCATGGCGTGGTAGAGTCTCAGTCATGAGCGATTTATGGTATTTTTAGTTTTCTCTGTGTAAATATATATGTTATGTTCATACTGTCAGTCCTCTTAAGACTGTAATGCACTTATTTTTGTAGTAAAAGGCTTTAAGCCATGATACTGTGGCTCAACTAAGTTCCTGAACTCTTTAATGTCACTATGTATGAAAAGGCTGTCTATAAATATTTCTTCTGTTTTTTAATGGCTTTTATGCTATGGCTCTTGTGTGGAATGATGACCCATCCTCGTATTTCTTTGTTTAAAGGTTTACTGTAACTTTTTAAAGGTAGAGTCAGTCTGCATTAAAAGTTTTTTTGTTGGTAGTTTTAACAAGAACCCTTACGAGTCTGAGTGAAAGGTAGGAAAGAAGGGCTCGTAACCCTCGTTTGACAGTGGTTAAGGTTTTTCCTCTTTTAAAATAAATACTTTCCCCTATGCTTTCCAGCTCTTTCAGAGTGAGCGAGGTGAGGGAATTCATGCCCTAAGGGATTCATCAATTCCTCATCAATCCTCCAAAGGATTCCCTTCGAAAGCCAAACCTTCTCCGGCGGTCACTTCTTCCAGTGAAGAGGATTAAGGTTCTAGTTTTGGGTTACAAGCGTGGTCGGTGAAAAAAATGATGTCTAGGCCATGCGGCTTAGGGTTTTGGTTCCCAGTTTACCCCTAACTCCCAAACCACTTTCCCCGTAAGAAGAAAACTGAGCATTAGTCATCTAAGAGGAAGATGCATGACGATATCAAAGTCCTTTTGGTCTCAGTCGAAACCCCTTCGATGGAATCAAATCCCACAGAGAGTTAGATGTATATGGCTTGGTTGATCAGGAAATATCATTTGATAACGTCATGTGTCAGGGCCTTTAACAGGCATTTCGTAGGCTGATCTATGTGTGGGGTATCCTAGAAAACAAAAACAATGTCTCAGAATATAAAATCACCATTACAATTTGGAATCTAATCTAATACTAGAATGCGCAAGAACTGTAATTTAAAACTACCATACCCTATTCATTTAAAATTTAAAGTTATAGCAATGACCCTCCTAATAACCCAGCCGAGTGACTGTGAATAGATTTGTCAGCTACAGGAACATGCATAAAAACATACACACACACACACACACACACACATATAATTTTACTTTCTATCCATAGAGAATTCTACCAGATAAAAATTTTACTTGCAGCATAACCAGGATATTTCATACTTAACAAAAACTTAAATCCGAGATAATAAAAATTCACATTTAAGTATATAGAAAAAAATCATCAAACTCATACTCAAAACCTGTAGATCAGCTGCACCGACTACAGTGGAAGCAGCCACGTTCCACCCAACCGTAGACTAGGTTAAGCTCCTTTGCCTTCTAGTCGCCCCCGAGCCAAACCTCCCAGGAGACAGCAGGGACCCCTAACTTCAAATTCAAATCTCAGAACATCCACAGGAAATCATGCCCAACAGCAGGCACTCTCTTAGCAGAGTCCTCTTGCCCCAGCATACTCAGCAGCGTCCTGCCTACACCGTATGCTATTTTTGTCTCTTTTTCCTTGGATCCTTTTTTTCTTTGCCTAGGTATTTCCCATTAGCCCTCTCCCCTTCCTCACCAGAATTCCTAGGGCTTAATGGTATCCCCTATTTTTCAGGGATGTGTCTGTGCTGATTCTGCACATCTGACACTTATTTTTTTGCAGTCCCTGTTCCTTACTATCTCCCGCAGGTTTCCTCTTTTAACCTGGATGCTTCCACCATATTCCCTGCATCAATAATAATTTTATTATTCATTTTCATTAACCCCCCAAGGGTAATTATTACATTAGTCCTCCCCGGACTCTTTGGCTGAGTCATTAACAACCATAATTCATCATGCATAGACAATCAGTAAATAATAATAATAATAATAATAATAAATAAAACATAGTATGGGGGCATTACATCCACACCCCCTTGTTTTAAACACTGTCCTCAGTGTTCATTTTCTCCCATTGGCTCAATAAACAAGCTGGGGTACTTTATTCGCATTTCATCCTCTAGCTCCCAAGTTGCCTCCTCGGGGCTAAAGTGCTTCCATTACACTTTTACCCGAGCGATGACTCGGTTCTAAAGTACTGTTTATTTCCTATCCATAATGCATGCAGGTTCCACTTGGAACTCTCCTTCGCGTTCCACCTGTACCACATTCCAATCGATAATGTGAGCTAAGTCATATACATATTTTTTTAACAATGAAACGTGAAATTTTTTATGAATCTTTAAATGAACAAGCAGGGCCAGCTTGTAAGCTACGGGCCCGATTCTCTCTAGGACTTGGAAAGGTCCACAAAATATTGGAGCTAGTTTCTTGTAGCTCCCCATCTTCAGGGAACTCTTTTTAGGTTTGACCCATATGTACATGTGGTTGCCAACACAGAACTCCTTGTGTTTTCTTTTTAAATCATCGTAACACTTTTGTCGATATTGAGCCGCTTTTAGATTCTTCTGCACTTCACGAACTATTTGCTCCATCTCCTATAACAGAACAGGTCCAATTAGTACACGATCCATAGGATTATCCCAAATGACAGGGGTATTGCACTTTTTTCCGTATAGTATCTCAAACGGACTCATTTTCGCTGAGGCCTAATAACCATTATTATAAGAAAACTCCACCAGGTGTAAAAAGTTTTCCCACTTAGTGGGTCTTTTCATAACGTACATCCTTAACATGTTCTCGATGGTATAGTTGGTACATTCTGTTTTCCCATCCGTTTCTAGATGATAACTCGTGCTAAAGTTAATTCTAGTTTCTAAACCTACAAATAACGATTTCTAGAAATTTGATGTAAATTTCACATCCTTATCAGATATTACAATTTTTGGTACACTGTGCAGTTGGAATATCTCATTTAGAAATATTTATGCTATATCAGTTGCCTTATGTGTTGATTTTACTGGAATCAAAGCAGATTTGCTTAACTTGTCCACTACCACCATAATAGAGTCATGCTATTTCTGTGTTTTTGGTAATCCAGTGATGAAATCTAGAGATATGATCTCCCATTTCCATTGGGGTATTGGTAGAGGTTGTAACAAACCAGCTAGGTGGCCATGTTCTGTCTTAAATTGCTGGCATTCTATGCATTTGGACAGATATTCAATTACATCAGATTTTAAACCGAGCTAAAAGAACTGCTTCCTTAGAGCAATTACCATCTTTTGGTACTCTGGATGGCCTGGAAATGGAGGTTTGTGCATCTCATTCATAATAAACAACTTAATTTCCAAAAAATTAGGTACGTACAACCTATCCTTAAACCAAATAAATCCTTTCTGGTCAACCTTAAAAGCTACTCCGTCCAGATTTATCTCATGATTTTGTAATTTACTGAGTAGTTTATTATAGTTAGCATCCTGAGTGCTTGCTACCTTGACCCTCTCCAAGAGGTCACTCTTAGGCTGGCTCAAGACTATCTCACTAATACCATGAGTCCTTTGACTCGATGCGTCTGCAACCTTGTTTTCCTTACCTTTTATGTGTCTCACCTCGAAGTCGAACTCACTGAGGAAGGCCAACCATCTCGCTTATCGAGCGTTTAGACTGGACTACGTAAATAATTTTTTCACACAAGTGTTATCTGTCAGTAATAGAAAATTCTTCCCCAGTAACTAGTGCCACCACATTTTTAGTGCGTGCACCACGGCTTCCAGTTTTAAGTCATGGACTACGTAGTTACGTTCATGCTCTTTCAACTTGCATGACTTGTAATAGACCACATGTCTGTCTTGGGATAGAACTCCTCCTACTCCTTCTAAACTGGCATCAGTACAGACCGTGTATTTTTTAAAGGGGTCGGCTACCTTTAGGACTGGGGCCTTGGTAAGCAACTCTTTAATTTTGTCGAAACTTTCTTGGCATCTTGATGACCAAGCAAACTTTACCCCCTTCTTTTGTAAGGAGGTAATGGGCTATGCAATTTTGGAAAATCCCTCGATAAATATTCTATAGTAGCCAATGAGTCCCATCAATTACCGAATGTAAGCCATTTCCTTGGGCACTGGCCAATCCAATATGGCTTCTACTTTCTTGGGATTTACTGCAATCCCCTCCTTGGATATAACATGTCCCAAGTACTGAATTTCAGTCTTAAAGAAGTCACACTTTTCCAACTTGGCATACAGTTGGTGTTCCCTTAAAGTTTGCAACACTGTCCTTAAATGATGTTGATGTTCTTCTTGGGTTTTTGAGTAAATCAGAATGTCATCGATGAAGATCAGTACAAACTGATCTAGATATTTGTTAAAAATTCCATTCATCAAGCACATAAAAGTGGCAGGGGTATTAGTTAAGCCAAAAGGGATTACTACGAATTCGTAGTGTCCATAACGGGTTCTGAAGGCGGTTTTGTTTACGACGTCATTTTTTATTCGAATCTGGTGATAGGCAGATCGTAAGTCTAGCTTGGAAAAGACTCTCGCCCCCTGTACTTGATCGAGGAGGTCATTGATTCTTGGTAGGGGATACTTATTCTTTATGGTTACTTTGTTTAGATGTCGGTAATCGATACAGAGTCTTAAGGTCCCGTCCTTCTTTCTAACGAACAAGACCGGTGCACCCCAAGGGGTCACACTAGGCTTGATATATCCTTTTTCTAATAGTTGCTGCAACTGAATTTTCAGTTCAGTTAGATTTGGAATGCTCATCTGATAAGGCACCTTTGACACTGGTGCAGACCCAAGTAGTAACTCAATGGAGAAGTCGATCTCCCGTTGAGGGGGTAGACCTGGTATCTCCTCGGGAAATACATTAGGAAACTCTTCTAGGGCCAGGTGTTGTTTTAGAGAGGTTTGGTTTTAATTCAGGAGTAAGTCAGCAACCCTAACAGCAAAGAGTTTACAGCTCTTTCTCAGGAATTTCTTTAGTTGCATAGCGGAAATTTGTCTTACCGAGACAGGTTTGGTCAACCCTCTTACCATTCGAAGGACTTGGTCTTCAGCAATGTAAGTAAAGGTCTTTGAAAAATAGTTCAGCACTACTTTATTCTTCTCTAACCAGTCCATGCCAATTATCATGTCATACGATCCCAAGGGTAAAATATTTAGGTCGATCTTGGTTTTATGATCCTGCAACCGAACTTCACAGTTAATAATAAAATATGTTACCTTTCTTTTTTCCCCTGTGGCCAACTGGACCAACCATGGTTTTGCATGCATCACCCTAGTTAGTTGGAAAAGCTCCACCGTCCTTGGAGAAATGTAGCTCAACGTAGCTCCTAGATCAATTAACACAGATATAGCATTGTTTGAAACAATAACTTTGATTTCCAGTATAGTAGACTGATGGTCGGCTTGTCGATCCTCTAAGGCCACATTTATGCTGTGGAAACTCCTGCCAATTTCCCCAACTATTGATGCTTCTTGAATGCTCTGTAAGGTTTTTTTTGCCCCAGTTAGGCATGGGCAATGTCTCTTCAAATGGGGTTCACCACATGCCCAGTAATTCAGACGTTCTCTGGGATCCCCATCAGCCCTTTTTACTCCCAGACTGGCTAGCTTCACATATCTTGGCAGGGGCGGTCCACTTTTATTATAAGGGATTCCTTGGGAATTTCTTGGGGTGTTCCTATATGGCGATGGTTTGAATACCTTACTTTGTTGACTGAACCTTTCTGGTCTCTTATCTCTCCATGTTCTGTATGGGTCGCTCCGTTGTTTGTATTGCTCATAACACAGCTTGGCTTTCCTCAGCACCTCATCCAGAGTCTTTGGGTTGTCAAATTCAATTATGTCCTTGTAAGCCTACGACAAACAGCTTAGGAATATTTGTACCTTCAACTTTTCTTCCTTGATGTAGGGTACGAACCTCAGCAGGTCTAAGAACTTTTTAATGAGCTCTTCCATGGTCATCGAGTTGAGTCTTAACTCATAGAATTCCTTGGTTTTCCTTTCGTAGTAATTCTTGGATAGGTACTGTTTTTTAAACAGTCTTTTGAATTCTTCCCACTCCAAGTTCTTCTCCTTGAGTCCTTGCGAGATCTTGAGGTCCTGCCACCAGATACTAGCCTTACCCTTAAGATTATAAATTGCCATTTGGATTTTCATGTTACTTGAATAGTTGTAGATCTAGAAATATTTCTTGATGTCCAGCAACCATGCCTCTGCTTCTTCCCCTATCTTAGATTCCCCTGTCGAAACTAATGGGTTTGATCTTCTTGAATTCACCTTCCAGGTGATCGACCTTTCTCTTTTTGCCATCTTGACCTGATTTTCATAGTTCTGGGTCTCGTTAGAGGAACTACTCTTTCTTTCTACACCTTCTTCCCTTTCAGGACCCTTTATGGTCTCGGTTTGAGGCTCCTTACCATTTTTTTTCTCATGTAGACTTTGTAACAGGATTTCATTGATCTCTTGTTGTTTTTCCTGTGCTTTCTTTAACTGTTCATTATTTGCCTTATAGCTTTGTATTTCCATGATTAGGTGCCTCGTTGTTTCGAGTACTTGACTGCCTTCAGAATGTTCCACTGTCGGTTGTGTGGTCGGTGGTACCTGTTCCGGGTTTTTAGGTTGGTACTCATTCTACACTGGAGAGGCCATGATAATTCCTACGGTTTATAAAAATAACAACCTATAGATTCACAAGTAAGAAACACAACATGTCGATAAAATGTTAGAGTGCTATCAAATTGTATATATATATATATATATATATGTATGTATGTATGTATGTATGTATGTATGTATGTATGTATGTATGTATGTATGTATGTATGTATGTATGTATGTATGTATATGTATGTATGTATTTCTGCAATTAAACAGGAAACGAAGTGCACCCAACAGGCTACAGGGCTGAATCCTGCGCTCTGATACCATATGTAAACTACCTCAATTTTTCTTTTCTTTTCTTTTTATACAAGGCATATAACCAATTTATGTTTCCTTAAATCTTCAAGATGTAGTTCAGTCTTGGCATAAGAAATGGTAAATTTAGCCTTGTCATTTATTTTTGAAGCTACTATCTATTTTTAAAATGGCAAGCAATTTTGTAGTTCAGTACCTAAGTGTTGTAGGTTGGATTTGTTTTGCTTGCTGGTTCTGTTAATGGAAAATTGGACCACATGGCTGATAAAATCACTTACTAAGCTTCGGCTAACCATCTATTTTCCATGACAGGTGCTCTAAGAAATCGAAAAGGGCGTTTCTAGGTAAAGATATTCCTACTTTCTATTAGAAGGCTAGAACAATTCACTTCTATGAAAAATTAAGGGCCAAGCCCCAAGCTCAACGCCGAGAACCTTCATGTATCCACATTGCACTAATGAGGTCCACAAACAATTAGAGCAATGTCCAATAGCAAAGTTCATGCACTAAGCTCACACAAGGAGGAATTCTACGCATTCAACGTAAGGTATCAAGGGTTATCCTAATTTTATATGTGGGAAACCTCCCTCCGAAGGAGAAGCTGCATGTCTCAGCTTAATCCAAGGTTTTGCAATGAAAGAATAGTTTTAAGATGAATGTTGCAAGGTTCCAAAGGAATATCCATGTGGTTCACAATCATATTTCCATAAGCCATGCAATGACTTACCAGGGATCCATGTAAAGGTTAAGGGATCCATGATGGGGTGTCCAGCGTGTCTAGAGTTGACCTCGTATTTTTCATCTCCTAATGATTTCGTAGCAGGAAATAGTTACGATGGTCCCTATGATCACATGGGTCGTGATGAGTTTTCGACCATTGGTAACTGTTGTTGTACGCTCGTAATTAGTATGTTCTTTAAAGTCACTGTACTTGCAGCCTTTGGGAGAGAAAAGAGACTTCTCGAAGGCTCCAATAGATATGTGGCCTACTTGGGATTTGGTGTTTGGAGCTGGGATCCATTCGAGGGTTTGGAGGAGGTATCAGTGCTGGTGATCAATTCCCGAACCCTTTCACCCCAGGTAAAATTAGTTTTCTTTGGTGCTTAGCCATATCTTAGTTTTTGTCATGATTTTCCCCACTACTGAGCGCAACCCTTGCGTGTGGTTGCAGGTACTAGGTGCGGGATTGGTTGGATGGATGCATGTAAACAAGGCGTTTTTCACCAGTAAGTGGTTTTATCGACCCTGTGGTAAGGTCTGTTGGTTGTGGGCTTGCCAATCCAAAGGAGTGGGGAAATTTGTGGTCTGCGTCTGTAAAGGAATCAGATGGTTTCCAATGTTTGAACTGTATTGTTGATGGGTCTTTCAAGAGAGTAAGGCACTGAAGCCATGGCATGGCAGACTCTCAGTCATGAGCGATTTATGGTATTTTTAGTTTTCTCTGTGTAAATATATATGTTATGTTCGGACTGTCAGTCCTCTTAATACTGTAATGCACTTCTTTTTGTAGTAAAAGGATTTAAGCCATGATACTGTGGCTCGGCTAAGTTCCTGAACTCTTTAATGTCACTATGTATGAAAATGTTGTCTGTAAATATTTCTTCTATTTTTTGATGGCTTTTATGCCGTGGCTCTTGTGTGGAATGATGACCCATCTTCTTATTTCTTTGTTTAATGGTTTACTGTAAATTTTTAAAGGTAGAGTTAGTTTGCATTAAAAGTTTCATTGTTGGTAGTTTTAACAAGAACCCTTACGAGTCTGAGTGACAGGTAGGAAACAAGGGTTCATAACCCTCGTTTGAAACTACCAATTGTAATTTAAAACTACCATACCCTATGCATTTAAAATTTAAAGTTATAGCAACGACCTCCTGATAACCCAGCCGGGTCATTGTGAATAGATATGTCAACTATAGGAACATGCATAAACACACACACACACACACACACACACACACACACATATAATTTCACTTTCTTTCTATAGAGCATTCTACCAAATAAAATTTTTACTTGCAGCATAACTAGGATATTCCATACTTAACAAAACCTTAAATCTGAGATAATAAAAATTCACATTTCAGTATACAGAAAAAAAATCATCAAACTCACACTCAAAACCTGTAGATCAGCTGCATCGACTAAAGTGGAAGCAGCCACGTTCCACCCAACCATAGACTAGGTTCATCTCCTTTGCCTTCTAGTCATCCCGGAGCCAAACCTCCCAGGAGACAACAGGGACCCCTAAATTCATATTCAAATCTCTGAACATCCACAGGAAATCATGCCCAATAGTAGGCATTCTCTGAGCAGAGTCCTCTTTCCCCAGCATACTCAACAGTGTCCTGCCTACATCGTATGCTCTTTTTGTCTCCTTTTCCTTGGATCCTTTTTTCTTTTCCTAGGTCTTTCCCATTAGCCCTCTCTGCTTCCTCACTGGAATTCCCAGGGCTTAATGGTATCCCCTATTTTTCAGGGATGTGTATGTGCTGATTCTGCACATCTGACACTTATTTTTTTCCATTCCTTGAATTTAGTTGGTCTCTATTCCTTACTGTCTCCTGCAGGTTTCCTCTTTTAACCTGGCTGCTTCCACCATATTCCTTGCATCAATAATATTTTTATTATTCATTGTCATTAACCCCCCAAGGTTAATTATTACATCAATCCTCCTCAAACTTTTTGGTTGAGTCATTAACAGCCATAATTCATCATGCATAGATAGTTAGTGAATAATAATAATAATAATTAAAAAATAAAACATAGTCTAGGGGCATTACATAGTGTCTGTTTTTTTAAATGAAAAGATTGAATATAAGAATGTCAAAGCTTGATTTACATCGTAGTAACGGGCTTATGACTGCATTTTGTGATTGAACTCCAAGGTAAAGAGTGTATTTAGTTATGTCTGCTTTAATGTGTTGTTTAGCCATTCCCTTTCAGGCTGCTTTTGGAAGATAGACAAATATATACTCCTATAGATTGTATTTCCTAGGAATCTGGTTGCGTTTTTCCTTTCCATTGTTTGATTTTTTTTATGACGACCTACCTCAGGATGCCACAATTTGCATGCTTGTACAAGTCTGTGATCTGAGGTGTTATGGCTGCCAGTGTTTGAAAAACAAAATTGTGGATCATGAATTTCCTGTTATTTGGACGTCTGCACATGTCGATGGTTCTAAAGAACAGTTTTGGAATACCCTTGATGAGGGTTGGATTGATTGCATGTTGTTTGATTTGTTTCCTTTTTTGAAAAAAAAGTTTATGAAAAATCCCTCGAGGCGTGCTGGAGGATTCGGTTGTTTCTGTCGGGAGTTTCTCAAGTCACCTACCTCCTAAGTTACAAACCATCATGTTTTTAGAGTGAATTTCATGTCAAGATGTCATAGATATATACGTGCCCAAGCTTATCAGTTTGGCATTTCGTAAGAGAGCTAGATAAATAACTAACCATGCCATCCAAGTGTGCTATGAGGAGATGTTGGCAGTGATTTCGGATTCCGATCAGAGTCCACGTCTGCAAACTGTTTTCCAGCGTTTTGAATAGAAGGTAAATTTTTATTCTATAAGAGAACATACTAGCCATCTATAAAAGAAGGCAGAGAGTTCACACTCTCCAAGAGCATAGTCCTCATCCTTAATGCGTAGCCATTTAAACCCTTTTACTTCTTACGTCTTACCTTGAGGCAATGACCTATGTTCCAGCTACCCCACACGAATGCTAAAGCGTTAACCTTTGTGAACCGCTAGTTATCGATATGGTTAATGCCTTACATACCATCTCATCGTGATGACTTGATCCGGATTGACTGGTACTTTTCTTCTCCCTTGAATGCATCTGTTTTTTTTTGTAGCATAGATCCTTCTATAAAAACAATGTAGATAGGATACAGTGTATCATGCGAAAGGGTAACCTTGTTATGTTTTATGTTTTTAGCATTATGGTTAAAGGCTGTGTATATAACATTTTGGTTTAAGAATAGTAAGCAAAGGTTGTGTATATAACATTTTGTTTTAAGAATAGTATGCAAAGGCTATGTATATAACATTCTGGATTAAGAGTAGTATGTAGAAGGCTGTAGCCCCAACTTATTGGCACTAATGTTGGAAAAATTCAATTTATAAGAAGATTCAAAACTTATTAACAAAAATATAAGTAAATTATATTGGGTTCTATCTGGTGCATTGTGATTGGGTTAATCCCTGGTTCAAAAGGAAACCCTTGTTATAAGGATGTATATGTTTATGTGGCAATTTCTCTCTGTAAAAGACTATAGGAGAAATGTAAAATAACTTGTAGCAAAGGTGCCACAAAATGTACTCTTCCTTCATTGATTTATTAATAAAGATAATGATAAGTTTTGTGGACATAGCCCTAGGAGGGGGTGAACCACGTATATCATAGTCTTTTGTTTATATTTTTATCTCATGTACCTTGTTTTTATCTAAATGTTATTCGTTATAAATAGAGATTTTATTTTCCGTGTAGCCTTACCTAAAGGAGTTATTTACTTGATGTCCATGTTTACATTCCATTTGAAATGAAGGAGTACAAGTGTATGCGCTTATGCCGATACTTTCTTGGTGCATGATGACTTTAATAAGTATGGATTTTTGTTATGTTTGATGCCATCGTTTATACTGGAAGGAAACAAGGGACATAGTAAGCACTTAAATTGTGGTGTGGTTGTTGAACTTATAATCACATAAGTAATGTATATAAGTTGTTGTTTTATTGAGAACCAACTTTAGACTATTGTACCAGAAGGCTGCTACCGGACTCCTATAAAAAAAATTAAAAAATAAAAAATAATTTAACCCCACCTTTCTCACATTTTCCTTGAAGGACTTACAGGTATGTTACATATGGTATCAGAGCCAGCTACAACACCAGACCCTAAGAATGGGCTAACAAGATAGTTTTGTAGGATTATATTTGGAAGAAATTGCGGCAGTTCGTACTCTCTCCTGATTTCGTATTTTGCAGAATAGTTCACAGAAGTGGGAAAGGTAAACTTTTGTGGCCGCCATATGGGCACCTGCTGAGTTCCCTGGCGAGCACTATGCGGGTAATAGTTTAATTTATTTAAATTGTTGATATTGAACAAAATCTGTAAATTGATTTTGTTATGTTCTCAATAAATTAACATTAATGGTCTGGTAGCCACCGATCATGTGTTTGGAAGTAGTGTTCTGTGACTCAAATCTGCATGACCAAAATCTTCTATTTTTAATTTATGCATAAATATATTTCCCTTTCTTTATAATTGTAGGAGAAACATGAATGTTGATGAATATTTTTCAAGAATAGTCTTTAAGAGTAACGTGAAGCCTTAATGAACTATTTTTATATCCTATTCCAGGCCTATGTTTTAGTGAAATATCCATCCTTGTGCTCGTCTAGGTTTGGATAAAACATATAAAATATTTAAAGACTGTTGAAATTTTCCCATGCTCGTTTCCAGAAGTCCTATCGTTGAAAAAGTTCTCCTAAATTTGCTCCCCTTGTGTGGTAAGATCTTTTCCTGTTGTGGAAATGCATGGTAGGAGTTTTGTTGAGTGTTGAAGAACTAACCGTATTTGATTTTTTGTTCCTTTGTGCCTATGAGGCTTAATGGTGAATATAGTATTTAAGGTGATCCAAGAAAGGCCAAATTGAACGAGAAGGAAAAGATGTAATGATCACAACGTTTTCTAAAAGGTTTGGTTACGCATTACAGGTGAGCATTTGGCCTATTAATTTTCATCCACAAAGGCCTTCTAACACTGTATTTTTAATCAGTTCATTGTGACTATAATACCTTAAACATATTTTACACTCCACATATGTAGTAGTTTAGCTCCTGCTCATGTATCATTGAGTACATTTGTTTTCAAAGATGTTGTATCCGTGGACTCAAATCACCAAGGCAGAAGCATCCGAGTTCCACATTATTGGATCAAAGTGTTCCCTTAATACTGTGCAATATTTATGAGCAGAAGTTGTATTTTCTATTGTAGGTTTTCGCATATCTTTTGCATTCTTGTAGAATATTAAAAAGTTTATTTATGTTAGAAGGTAAGATTTATGCATTATAATTGGTTCAAACTATGTTTGTAGCCAAATGAGAAGTTTAACGGCTTGACTACATTATAGTTACAAACAAACATGTTGCAATGGTCCATTATGGATTGGTGATGTTTCAAGCAGTAAAAGCTTATGAGAAATTTAATTTTGAATACCATCGAAAAATTCAACCAGATCAGAGACACGGCTAAGATGATATCCTGGTTGGTTCATAAGAAAATACCATGAATGATGTATTCTGATCTTGACTTATCCTGCAAATGTTCTTTGTAAATATTACCAATATTTCTAACAATGTCAAAAATTGCATGTTTGAGACTTGGAGCTATAGTTATTCAAGTTATGCATTAAATTGGCAATTGGGGATTGTTCAGAATTAGATTCATTTTTCTAAAAATTATTAAACATGCAAATTTACTGGCATATATTTTGGCATTCAAAATAGATAGACATACCTCTAAGTATAAACCAAAAGCATCTTAAAGTACAGTTGCAGTCCAATTTTGTTTTGTGCGGCTTAATAATTGTGAAATATGCATTATATTTGTAAGTCAAAGATAGATGATAAGTGACAGTACTGCATGGTAAATGAGTTACAACTTTAAACATGTGCATCATAATCGTGTAGGAAATTGCTAGAGAATCTAGTTGTGGTGAGGCACTTGTTAATTGCTATTCAGTTACAGTATAGGTTCATTGGTATAAGAAGCATATTTTCAATTTATGCACTCTTTTGATCAATCCTGACCACATATGATAGCTTCATTATTCCTAAGAAGTTATACACAGTTTTTTAGAACTATAAATTTCCAACATCGAGTCAATCATTTGAAAGTATCTATGAAACTGAAAGCCTAGTAGGTACCTCCTCTGTAGGAAGCTGAGATGCGGCAGGAGCAGAAGCGCTTTTTTTGCAAAATGATTCAAATCCTGATATTTGTTAGATATGCTTTGTACTCTAATCTCCTATTACAGTTTGTTGCACTCCTTCAAGATATGAATTTTATTGCATATATTTCTATTGATACAGAATAGTACAAATATAGAAGCAAATAATAAATTGAAATTAATGTGTAAGGTGGTGTTTGCATTGTCAAATTTACCAGGTTTTATGTGGTTTCTTGCGAATTGTGTTGTTATAAGAAATTGAAAGGGTATTGTGGCTTCTTGTGAATGCCTTCTTGTCAAATCTGGTATTAAAAAGAAATTGAAAAGGCTCTTATCCGATGAATGAGAAATGAAGTAAGACATGACGTATGCTAAAAATTTGATGTTCTTTTGATAAACTCACCACATATGGATTGATTGTAGGCATGGGAAATTGTGGCCCTGAGGAGTGCTAAAGCTCCAGGACTGTAAAGAGTTAAGAAGATATGAGAAAAATCTCATGGGCATAAAGTTGTCACCACGAGGAAGTGGTGATGGAGGTAGTGGTTGAAAGCTACCTTGTTTTCCCCTGGGCCAGTGAGGGACCGCTATGCATTCTGGGGACGCCTAGATGTAAGAAATTTTGGTTAAAACTCATTCTGCACACATTGAGAGGCATGTCACAAGAGTGGGGGACTCTGTGAAGAGAATAACCTCTGGGAGCTGTGGTGGTGTGCGAGAACAGAAGTGCCTCGGCTTGGTGAAGCACCCTGAAGAGCACAAAAAGGAGATACGAAAGGCCATCATCCTTGTGTTGGGTGGCTTGAATTGGTACTTGGAGTGATGGAATGGAGGACATCCAGAGAAAATAATAATGGTGAAGTGCCCTGAATAGCACAAGAAAGAGATACGCCTAAGGAAGGGTATCATCCTTTTGTTTGGTGGCTTGAATTGGTACTTGGAGCACTGTTAGCACTTGGAGTGCTAGGATGGAGGACATCTAAAGAAAAGAATAATGCTAGGAAGAGGTATGTGTATTACAGGTAAACTGGTACCTATGAGATAATATGTCTATTTATTGGCAAATAGAACTGACATGTATATTGGAACCATTGTATAGTGTTGATTTCTGAGTTTTACATTTTTTTTTTTACAGAAACTAAAAAAGGGGGAATATATAAAAGGTGGTTGTGCACAGACATTCATTACAAGCATAAAATACCTGAGTATCTGAGCAAAATAGAAACGCTACACCTGGGGCCAGCCCACTGAGGATCCCAAAACACTTCCCTATAAGACTGTTCTAAACATTTAAAGCCTTGGGTTGTATAAACCCTAACAAACTGTTTACACAAAAATTTGCAAAAAAACATTCAATCAGAACTGAACATGAAAAGACTAAGGGTTGCCTCTAGGTTGAGCGACGGATTCTTCTTCCATAGGCAGCGCAGCTTCATCGTAGACTCCATTGACTCTACTAACCTGGTTCAGAGATAGGAGACGCTGAAGATCCTCCTGTATCTTATCCACCTTCCCCATCATTTCACAGAGACTACTCTCATTGTCATCTATACGAGCGTCGTGGTTGCTAATTTGATACGAGGTGTAGCTGACTGTGTCTTCCATTTTCTTTATGTCCTTGGCCATCTCACGATTATCCATAACACTGATAGAGAGAAGTTCATACATACGTCTCAAATTATTCTTAATATCCACCATCCCACCATTATCCCCTTCCTGAGCCATATTATCTACTTCTGTCAACAGTGTGAGTCGAGCTAACTGTAGCTGAACAGCTTGAGTCGACTTACCAGCGTGCTGAGCCTGAACTAGATTATTGCAGCAGGTTCTGAGCACCAAAAGTTCCTTCTGCAGTGGTAATTCTTCACTTTTCCCACAAGTCAGAGTGCCAACATCTCCTGCCTTCCACCCAGTGCACCTGCAACCGATGACCAAACTGCTTCCACAATTTCCTGAAAGAAGTCCTTTGCCAGAAGTGGCTAACTGAGAAGGGATGAGAAAATTGCATGAACAAGGGTAGAAGGCAGCTATGGCCAGTCTCTCCTTCACCACTGAGCTGGTAAGAGGGAGCACCTACCACGGGAGGCCTAGTAGGCTCCCCTCTTCTATGCCTGAGATAGATAACAACAAATATTGCAAGGAATCTAACAGACCAGAGCCGAGGGAGATATGGGAAAGAAAATACGACTTACTACCAGCGGAGGCCATGATGATAAACAAAACAGGATCACAAACGTGAGAGGGAAGATTGGAGATATCCCCGAATTGAATGATATTTATTTCATCTACCGCCGAGGGATGGAGATGACAGCAGGAAGACCATGCGGCGAAGGAGCGGAGAGAGGAAGGACTGAGCCTTAAATGAAAATGGAGGCCAGCAAAGATGAAATGAGGAGCATCGAAAAGAGAGAAGGGTGAAGAACTTATGGGTGATGGGATGGCCGGAAGGGGGAGGGAAAAGGGGAGGACGGGCGAGGCTAGGAAGAGGGGGAAAAACCCAAGGGGGGGTAAAAGGCACGACCCCAAACATAGCTTGAGAAATACACTATTCCTTTCTCTTTGATCATTTCTATAGAGTTTCCCAATTGATTGCAAGAGATGAAAATGAATGCTATCTTTTCTCTTCATTATGGAACATGTTTGAGTAAGGGGGGGTTCCCATTCTGCTTGAAGTGGCCTTGTTGAAGAGAGGCCCCCAGATTGGCCAAGCTGTCTGCTGCCGAATTGTTGGATCAGAGAATACGAAATGGTTTGTAGGTGCTTTGCATAAGAATCTTGACTTTGTTGTACAAGCGACGACATTTGACTGCTCCCTTGGGGTATCCATTGATCAATTTATAAATGACGTGCTTAGAGTCTCCAAATATCAAGACCTTTTGGTATTGTTTCTCCTATAGGAGCTGCAAACCTTGGAGGAGAGCTAACCACTCTGCTTTGTTGTTGGTTTGGGTCCCTAATCCCCAAGAAAAGGTATGTTCTATTTGTCCTCCGGGCTCCAAAAGGATCCCCCCCTCTCCTGCCACCCCTGGGTTGCCTTTCGAGGCGCCATCAAAGAAAAGGGCATGGGAGTTTTTCTCCCTGAGCCAGATGCTGAATTCCTTGCTAGATAGACGAATCTCCCATGGGAAAGATTTCCTGATAGAAGCAGATCCGATGGAAGATATTTTGGACTGAAGGGGACTCCTTTCCTTTAGAAAGTTCTTGCACCACGTGGAGTAAGGGTCTGGGATGGCCTCCTTTTCTGGAAAGCTGATGTTGCTTGCGACAAATTTTTCAACTGTCATTCCAATAGTTTTTGTAGCTACACGGGCTGGGACTACTTTTTGATCTTTGAATATAGCCTTGTTTCTCGCGAGCCAGAGTTGCTAGCATAGATTCTTTGGAATACAGGCCCAGAGACGATTCAGAATCAGTTTCTTGTTCAAAGAGCCGGGGAAATGCTTACTCCAAACTGCAAAGAGCTGGGCTATTGTATCTGGAAAATTTAGGGCCGTTCCCGAGGGAAGAACCGATCTCCAAACCAAGCGAGAAAAGCTGCATTGGAGGAAAAGATGACTGATAGTCTCTTCGTCACTGTTGCACAGAGTGCATCTTAAGGGGCCGTTGATGCCTCTTTTCTTTAAGTTCTCAGTAGTGAGAAGCTTATTATGAAGGAGGATCCAGATAAAGCTGTTTACTTTTGGAATGCAGTCAGTTTGCCATACTTTTTTCCACAATTTATTTGATCTAGGCGGTTCCATGGATATCTTCTGATATCCTTCTTTGACATTATACTTCCCAGTTTTCCCCCAGCCGATACGATCCTTAGCTGGAACCTTCGACGGTGACAGCCCATGTAGGGAAGAGAGGAGAATATCTGTCGCTATAGATAAATGTTCTGGGGGGGAAAGCTCCTTCCAACCTATCCAAATCCCTTTCGTGTCCCATTCAGAAAGATCATAGAGAGTAGAGATCCCCTGATCATTTGCCCATTCAGCTAGGTGGTTTTGTCCCGGAAGCGAGGACCGGGGAGGCTGCCCTAGGATCTTGCTCGTCCATATATTAATTCTTTTCCCATTCCCGGGGATCTAATAAAGATCTTCAATGATTAGGCAGAGAGAAACTTTGCACAAATGCCATAGATTGGTTCCATGTCCAACCCACATGCTGTCCAACATTTTAGACCTGGGCCTCCTAATGTATTTCTTCCTGATGACCTCCTTCCACCATTTCTTTCTGCCAGTGATCAGCCTCCAGACTAATCTAACTCCCATGGCTTTGCTCATTTGTTTTGGATCCCGGATGCCAATTCCATCGTGATTTTTAGGTTGCTTGACCGTATCCCATTTTACAAGGTGAAATTTTTTGGTCTGAGTTTTACCACCCTGCCAGAGAAATTTCTTGATTTCCTTGGATATACTGTTCATGACGTTTCTGGGAGCTAGCACCATGGATCTTGTGTAGATGGGGTATGAGGATAGAATAGAACGGATTAAGACAGTATTTCCTGCAAGATTCAGCCATTTTGATCCCATGGAATGGATTTTATCTTTAATTCTTTGGATGACTGGGGTCCACATAGAGGAGGTGAAGGATTTTTTGACAATGGGGATACCAAGATAAATGAAATGGGTCCATGTGGAGATTTCTTTTATTTGCAGAAGTTGAGAGATACGACTGAGGATTGGGGCTGGACAATTCCACCCATAGATTTGGCATTTATTCAAATTCACAGCACTTCTATAGGCTTGAAGGAAGAGTTCGAGAGGGCTGAGGAGGTTCCTGGCTATTTGGGGGGAGGCGATTCCCAGAAGGATAGTGTCATCAGCAAATAAGGCGTGATTGATTGGGGGAACTCCACGTCTAAAGGAGAGACCGAGAAGGGATCCTTCAATTTGGAGTTTGTTCATTTTCCTGCTAAAGGAGTCAGCAACCAAGATGTACACGAAAGTTGAGAGCGGGCACCCTTGCCTTACCCCCCGGGATGCTTTAAAGAACTCGGTAGGTCTGCCATTTACAAGAGGGGCTATCCATGGTGAAGTAATGCATGCCTTGACCTGATTTATAAAGACCGTAGGAAACCCAAACTTGCCAAGCACCAAAAAAATGAATTCATGTCTCAGCCTGTCAAAAGCGTTGGCCAGATCTAATTTTATAGCCATTCCAGGATCCCCCTTTTTGGAACTAGAATGGATAGCCTCCTGAACCAAAAGGATATTGTCACTAATTTTCCTTCCTGATATGAATCCACCTTGATTTGGAGAGATAAGAGAGGGGATGATTTGTTTGAGCCTTAAAGACAACACTTTTGAAAAAAATTTGTAGGACGCATTACATAGAGAGATGGGTCTAAATTTTTTGATGGAGGAGGGGTTTCATTCTTTCGGAATCAGGGCCAAGAAGGTGGAATTGGTTGCACCTCCCATGTTGCCTTTTCCCATCCAGGAGATGAGACGCATCAAGTCTTTCTTGATCAGGGACCAAAAGAGTCTGTAGAAGCGGATAGGGAAACCGTCCAGACCAGGGGCCTTGTCCGGGTGCAGGCTCCATATAGCAGATTGGATCTCAGATTCCGTAATGGGGGATTCAAGCTTGAGACTTACTTCTGGGATGATGAGGGAGGGGATATCAGAGATCATTTCCTCCATAAGGCGTTGGGAAACTTGCTCCTCATTATTATACAAATGAGAAAAAAAAGTCCTTACCTCAGTTTTAATAGTCGCTTGCCCTTGGACTAGAGTGTCGTCTTCAGTTTTTAGCTCGCTCATGGAGTTCCAACGCTGTCTTTCTCTGCATTGATTCTGAAAATTTTTTGTGTTTTGATCCCCCCCTTGTAACCAAAGAATTCTAGATCGCAGCCTCCATGCTTCAGCTTCTTGCCTTAAAATTTTATGTAGGGTCGTTTCCAGCTCTACCTCCTTAAAGAAATGAATCTGCGTTACCATATTTGTTTCCATTTCGGCTTGAAGAGCCTCCATTTCTCTTAGAATTTTCTCCTTCTGATGCGCTGGCTCCTGAAAATGATTCTTTACCCACGATTTTAGGGCTTCCTTGACCCGTTTCAGTTTCTGCTCCCATGAGAAAGCAGGGGATCCTGGAATAAAACATCACCAGGCTTTAATTATAATATCTCTAACCCCTTCAGATTCCAGCCAAATCCAATTGAATTTGAAAGGGAGAGGACCTAGGTTTTCCTTTGAAGGAAAGAAGAGACATATCGGTTTATGATCAGATACCGCAGCGCACAAAATTTTGGATTCTGGCTGGGAGCTGATGAGATGAGTGCTAACCAAGAATCAGTCCAATCTGGCTGCAATATGTCCTGGACCGACCCTTTTATTGTTCCAAGTGTAAACACCGTTCTTAGTTTTAATGTCTGTAAGATTCCATTGGGAGATCAAATCTTCCAGCCTCTCCCCAAATGGATCTCTTACCTTGGTACCTCCTCTTCGCTCATCTGCAGAAATAGTTACATTAAAGTCTCCTGCTATGTAACACAGAAGGAGCAGTTTACCTGCGCATTGCTCCTCTAGAGATTTCCAAAACCTCTCCTTCTGTGCATTCAGAGTTGGGCCATACACATTCCCAACCCAAATTTTTTTTTTGCTGTCTTTGTCTTCAAGTTTTATTAGAAGCCAATTCCTATCTTCTATGGCCTCAAGCATTTCATACTGTTCATAGTTCCACTAGGTAAGTAGACCACCTGAGGCACCATAGGCATTGGTGGCTATTCCATTTCCTTTTGTCCAAATGCTTTTGATCGTTTCCAAGCTGTCTTCAGCTGATTTTTTTGTCTCCTGGATGAGGATGATAGAGGCAGATTCCATTGATTTAAATCTTTTGATAACTTCTAGCTTCTGGATACGTCCCAAGCCTCTGCAATTCCAGGAGACTACTTTCATTATTTCCTGTGATGCTTAGAGGCCTTGTCTTTCTCCCTTTTTTCTTCCTCAGCACTTAGAAGATATTTATTTGCTGATGCGCTTTTGACTAAGAAATCTAGATTAGTCTGCTTTCCTGCTGCCTTTTCCCTAGCTGCTTCCTATTCTCTGATGATTTTGTTGGTTTTCCTTCCTTTCCTAGATAAAGGTTCTTTCTCTTCTATCGATGTATCTGTTGTTTCTTCGGAGCTTACTTTGGCTCTTGACCTTGTAGTGGAACCTTCAGAAATTGTTACTGGGTCCTTTCTTACCGGGGAGTTCGCTAGCTCCTCGTTCTGCTCTTCGTCTTCTTGGTGCTGTAAGGATGGTTCCGATGGTTCAGGATCCTTCGGCTTCTCCATTTCCGGAATAGCTTCCTGATGTTCTTCTTCTTGTATTTCTTCTTCCAAAACCTCAAATCTATTTCCGGTGGTGTTCTTTGCCACATTGGCCTGCTGTTTTACTGTCTTGACTGTTTTTTTCCCACTGGATACGTTCCATCCTTCGTTGGCTAGGTTATCAGGAATGGGTTTCTCCGGCTTCTTCGGGAAAGACTTAGCAAAGTGCCCATATTCGTGACAGTATTTACATTTAAGTGGGATTCGCTCATAATCTACTGTCTGAAGATGAGTCCAGCCATCAATGGAAAGATTAATGGATTCCGACAAACCTTTTTCTAGGTCAACTTCGACATAGATGCGGGCGCAGGAAAACATTGGAGCTTTTGGCTCAGATTTATCAACATATTTCCCTAGGGTATTCCCTATTGCCCGGAAATCCTCATCGTTCCAGCAATGGAGAGGGAGGTGGGGAAGTTTAACCCATACGGGAACTGCCTTTGGAATATCTTTTTCCGGATTAAAAGACAAGTCCCATTTGTTTAGATACATACCTCGTGGACCCATAAAATAGGGCCCATTCCTGAAGATCAAGTCTCGGTCTTCTTTTCTTTCAAAGATGAAGGCGAAATACCCTTTGCCACAGAAGATCTGCTGTACCTCCCCTTGGATTAGGGTTCTCCAGTTTTTGTTTAGCCAGATTTCCACTGATCGTGGGGATGGCCATAACCCTGTGAAAAGTCCAATGAGACCCTTCTCTGAGAGGGTTACAGCGTTTCTCTTCGAAGCTGCAGAACTGAGCTTCACTTCCGGTATATCTGTTCTTTTCACAAAACGAGAGGAGGGGGCCGCAGCAGCCTGGACCGGAGGCAAGGAGGCCACAATATTCTGGAACCGGTCCTCCACAGAAATAGGGTCGGGTGGATCTATTTGAAGGACCACCGACCGGTGAGGAAAGCCCTCGAACAGGGATCAACGAGCTCCCAGTCGCAGCTCACGAGCTAGGGTTCGATGAGCTCCAGGAGAACGCGCGCATGCTAATCATGTTTGAATGCTGGTACTTTCTTTCCTGAGTTTTACATTGTTTTAATGTCGATGCTAGTATACATGCATATGTATGATTTTAAATGCAGGATCATGACAGGAAATACAAAGCAAGCAAGGACGACTCAAAAGGAAAGGAAATTTTTTTTAAGGACAAGAACACCGAGGACGATGTTAATTTTAGGGGGAAAGGATGTAATATCCCTCTTGTATACCCCTAAATATTGTAATTATGAAGGGATAATGTATTTATTTTGGTGAGGAGCTCAAGGCCAAGGCCCCACCAGAATAACATTTTATGAATTAATGACTTAGGAGACCTAAGACATTAACGAAACCTAATGAGGACAATTAAAACCCTTAGGGGAAAGGCAAGGATGAGTGAAGCCTTGAGGATCTAGTAGTGATAACTGTTGTCAAAAAATGGGGTTCAAAAAATTACAAAAGGGGAGAAAGTTAAAAGATCCCCCCCCCCCCCTGAGGGCTTAAGGTCCTTACTAGTAAGAGAAAATGCTCACTCACTCCAGGCATGCTTAAATGATGATTCGTACTTACCATTTTCATAACCATAACATCCCCTGAAGCCATTTACAATGAATAAATCATGATCGATGGCAGAAAGAGGACATTAGGATAAAGGAACATCCATATATATATATACATAGATAGATAGATATTTATATGTGTATAGATGTGAAAGACTTGGTAAAGGAAACTTTACTTCCTCAGACATCTAAAGGGAGACATGAGTACATTTAAAAAGAAATAGAAGAATGAACCAAGAATCATGAGGGGGTATTATGAAAAGCGAAATCATAATACATGGGTTATTTGTGAAAAATTCCCAAGAGGCATCATAAACAATAACAGAACCTTTTTCATGGCTTAGATAAATAATCGTGAAAGGTGATTAATGCAATTGCTAATTGTGATAGCCGAAACCCAAGAATTGTGTTTTGATAATATTTCTTTTATAGACACTAAGTATTTTAAGTAATCTTAAAAAATTAGATGGCTATTCTCCTCCCATGATATGGTTATGTATTAAGGAGAAATTAGAGGTTAAAAGTGCTATTTCTTATACCACATGTGGTGGGGGAAAAGGGTAACAGAACTTCAGTAGCATATAAGGACCAAGAAAGGGGAAAAAAGGGAAAAAAAGCGTGTGAAGCTCTAGGTTTTCTGTTTTGTTTGTATGTTCTTTTTGAAACCTCTGAGTCGAATTCTTTTGAGCAAATTTTGTTATTATGCATGGACTGTCATTTTGTACGGACGAAAATCCAAGGGGGCTGGGTGATTCCCTTGGGAGGAAACGATCCCTTGGCAATTGTTTTATTTTCTTAATATCAATTTTTGAATTTATACGGTTGTGTTCTTGATCTTAATCTTTTGCTTATCGAAATAGAGGAAGGCTGGACGATTTCATTCAATGAAACCGATATTAGGCTTAATTAGTTTTACCTTTTAATGGGATCAAGGAAGGCTGGGCGATTTCGTATGCTGAAATCAATCCCATGTTGTACCCAATTCCGAAAAGGTGGAGTAACCTACTCGAAAAGGTGGTTATAATCGGCCGGTAGTATCTATTTTTTTTAAATGAAAAGATTGAATATAAGAATGCCAAAGCTAGATTTACATCATAGTAAGGGGATTATGACTACGTTTTGTGATTGAACTCTAGGGTACGGAGTGCATTTGGTTATGTCTGATTTAATGTGTTGCTCAGCCATTCCCTTTTGGGTTGCTTTTGGAAGATAGACAGATCTATACTCCTATAGATTGTATTTCCTAGGAATCTCATTGCGTTTTTCCTTTCCATTGTTTGATTTTTTTTATGACGACCTGGCTTGGGATGCCACAATTTGCACGCTTGTACATGTCTGCGATCTGAGGTGTTATCGCTGCCAGTGTTTGAAAAACAAAATTGTGGATCATGAATTTCCTGTTATTTGAACATCTGCACATGTTGGTGTATCTCAAGAACAGTTGTGGAATACCCTTGATGAGGGTTGGCTTGATTGCATTTTGTTTGATTTGTTGCCTTTTTTTTTTTAAAGTTTATGAAAAATCCCTCGAGGCACACTGGAGGATTCGGTTGTTTCCACCGAGAGTTTCTCAAGTCACCTACCCTCCTAAGTTACAAACCATCATGTTTTTAAAGTAAATTTTGTGTCAAGATGTCATAGATATATATGTGCCCAAGCTTATTAGTTTGGAATTTCGTAAGAGAGATGGATAAATAACTAACCATGCCATCCAAGTGCACTATGAGGAGACGTTGGCAGTGATTTCAGATTCCGGTCAGAGTCCGCGTCTGCAAACTGTTTTCCGGCATTTTGAATAGAAGGTAAATTTTTATTCTATAAGAGGACATACTAGCCATATACAAAAGAAGGCAGAGAGTTCATGCTCTCCAAGAGTGGAGTCCTCATCCTTAATGCGTAGCCATTTAAACCCTTTTACTTCTTACGTCTTACCTTGAGGCAATGACCTCTGTGCCAGCTACCCCCTGCGAATGCTAAAGTGTTAAACTTTGTGAACCACTAGTTATCGATATGGTTAATGCCTTACATACCATCTCATCGTGATGAATTGATCCAGACTGATTGGTACTTTTCTTCTCTCCCTTGAACGCATCTATTTTTTTTGTAGCATAGATCCTTCTATAAAAACAATGTAGATATGATACAGTGTATCATGTGAAAGGGTAACCTTGTTATGTTTTATGATTTTAGCATTATGGTTAAAGGATGTGTATATAACATTATGGTTTAAGAATAGTATGCAAAGGTTGTGTATATAACATTCTGGTTTAATAATAGTATGCAAATGATGTGTATATAACATTCTAGTTTAAGAGTAGTATGCAGAAGGTTGTAGCCCCAACTTATTGGCGCTAATGTTGGAAAAATTCCCTTTATAAGAAGATTCAAAACTTATTAACAAAAGGATAAGTAAATTCTATTGGGTTCTATCTGGTGCACTGTGATTGGGTTAATCCCTAGTTCAAAAGGAAACCCTTGTTATAAGGATGTATATGTTTCCATGGCAATTTCTCTCTGTAAAATACTATAAGAGAAATGTAAAATAACTTGCAGCAAAGGTGCTGTAAAATGAACTCTTCCTTCCTTCATTTATTAATAAAGAGAATAATAAGTTTTGTGGACGTAGCCCTAGGAGGGGGTGAACCACGTATATCATTGTCTTTCGTTTATATTTTTATCTCATGTACCTTGTTTTTATCTAAATGTTATTCATTATAAATAGAGATTTTATTTTTCGTGTAGCCTTACCTAAAGGAGTAATTTACTTGATGTCCATGTTTACATTCGATTAGAAATGAAGGAGTACAAGTGTATGCGCTTATGCCGATACTTTTTTTGTGCATGATGACTTTAATAAGTATGGATTTTTGTTATGTTTGATGCCATCGTTTATGCTGGAAGGAAACAAGGGACGTAGGTAAGCACTTAAAGTGTGGTGTGGTTGTTGAACTTATAGTCACATAAGTAATGTATATAAGTTGTTGTTTTATTGAGAACCAACTTTATACTATTGTACCAGAAGGCTGCTATCAGACTCCTATATAAATAAATAAATAAAAATTTAACCCCACCGTTCTCACATTTACCTTGAAGGACTTATAGGTATGTTACATATACAAATATTGAAATTGCAATTATAATGCATCATTGATCAATACATACTCAAATCTATCATACTTCAAATATCCTATTTGTTTAAGTAAAATAAATAAACAATCTGGAATCCCCACATTATCATATCACTAAATGTGATATACATCCGACCAACTGTATTTATCCTCTAAAGGGGAGGTGGAGGGATGTGGGAGGGACATTATTAAAAGTTAGTTGTCTTTTAAAATTATACTACATTTTTCTCTTATATGTGTGTTATTCTTTTTTAGGTGTACCTATCACTTTATTTTTGTAGTATTTTGGTGACCAAGTGGTGTTGTTGAGTATTGGGTCACTATCTAGATGGTATTTAGACTTGAAATATTGTGGTGTCACTTTCTACATGGTATTTAGACTTGCAATTTTGTTGTATATTGGGTTAATATTTGCATGGTATTTAGACTTGAAATTTGTGATTCTTCTATTTTAAAGAATGAATTTACCACTACAATTGTGTACCCTATTTTGTATTATTAGTAGAAAAAAGTGTTTAACTACAAGAAAATGTTATACTAGTTAAAGACCAACACTAGAGAATAAAATAATAATATTTTTACATTTGATCTCTAAGAATGTTAGAACGTAGTATTAGTAGTGTACAAGTAGTTACGATGATTCACTAATTAACGAGGATTTTGTGCATCATTGAGCAATACAAAATCCAAGCTATCATAGTTCAAGTATCCTATTTGTTTAAGTAAAAGAAATAAACAGTGTGGCATCCGCACATGATCATATCACTAAATGTGATGTAATACATCACACCAACTGTATTTATCCTCTAAAGGGGAGGTGAAGGAGGGACACTATTAAAATTTAGTTGTCCCTAAAAATTATATTACATTTTTGTCGTATATAGGTGTTATTATTTTTTAGGTGTACCTATCACTTTATTTTTGTAGTATTTTGGTGACCAAGTGGTGTTGTTGTGTATTGGGTCACTATCTACATTGTATTTAGAACTGAAATATTGTTGTATATACGGTCACTATCTACATGGTATTTAGACTTGTAATTTTGTTGTATAAAGGGTTAATATCTGCATGGTATTTAGGTTTGAAATTGTGTGATTCTTCTATTTAAAGAACAAATTTACCACTACAATTTTGTACCCTACTTTGTAGTATTAGTGGAAAAAAGTGTTTAACTACAAGAAAATGTTATACTATTTAAAGGCCAACACTAGAATAAAATAAAATATTTTTACATTTGATCTCTAAGTATGTTAGAACTTAGTATTAGTAGTATACAAGTAGTTGTGATGATTCACTAATTAACTAGGATTTTGTTTAGAACATGTTCTACTTTAAGTGTACATGACAAATATGAAGTGAGTACATAGTCATCTTGGAAATTTTATTAAGTCAAATGTGAATCACTTTGCTAAGTTTTTATGATATGTGACTTATAAATATTCTACTGTTTTTGAATTTATTGATAGAAATATTTGTGTGCCCTCCTATTCAGGATCATTCTATAGTGAACTTGAAGGGTATTTTAATAAACAGTGACTTCGTAACAATGGAACCATAATAAAATCGGTAAATGAAAGAGTAATCCCTTTTAACTTGAGAGAAATGGTGGTCATAATCAAGAAAAAATTAGGGGAAAAATTTAGCCCATGGGATATTTTTCAACTCTTTAAAAAAAATGGAAAATGTATGTATGAAAAGCACAAGCATATTCCCTTTGACTACAAGAGCATTGGAGGATTTTTCTTGTGGTTATTTTTCTCCTAAATGACAAAGCAAGAGTAGTGAGAAAACAATGAATCCAAATGGTTGTTGCTTGAAATCTATGTGCAGGCTAGTCCAATATGACCTAATGGGTTCACTCAATAGTTATAGGTCATTAAGCAATGACATTCTTCTAGGTCACTAAAATACAAGTTTGGATTCTGTTAAAGCTGATATAATAGTGACATTCAAGCAGGTGTTAATACTAAGCTTATATGGATAGAATTAGCTCATCATTATGTTTAATAATGGAACTCTTCCTCATGGAACCTTGAACTTAAATATTACCTAAAAAGTGGTTGTGAATGATGTTTGGTATTTTGATTTCATTATTTTTTTCTATCTATTTACATCTCCCCTTACGTAAATAGTAGTTTAATGAGTAGTTTACAAGTATCTTTAGAAATTTATCCCCTACTTAGCCCCAATGTGAACTTGTTTTCTAAATAGATTATATTTTTTTCCTTCAAACTTGTAGTCCTTTGTTATGGGTTGTATTGTCATAATCCTACAAGGAACATGATAAACTTAAGTTCATCCATCAATGCTCAACAATCAGTATCCAACAGAGAGAATCATCCACATCCCTCCAAGAAAATAAATGACTTGAAAACATATTAAAATCCTAACATCATGATTTATCCTACTATGCTAGCATAGGATGTTTTGTATATAAGAACATTTTCTCTAATTTGTAAATTCATGCGATTACAGCTTTTGGACAAGACCTTGGTAAACAATATTAATGAAATTTGAAATCTAGAAAGACTTAGAACTCTCTTTCCCAAGAGACTAAAGGAAGCTTCTTTAGATTTCTTATTTCATATAAAATCCATGAGAGTGAGAGTAAAAGAGAAAGTGAGAAAAAAAGAAGAAAGAAAAATACTAGGATTTATTTTGCTTCTGAGAGTGGAAGTGGAAGTGAACACGAAAATGCGAGAAACATAAAAAAGGACAAGGACCAAGATTTCTTTTCATCCTAAGAGTGAAACTAAAACTAATAGTGATGCAAGGAAAATGAAAAGGAAGAGAAGGGAGTAGGTGTACTTTTGTTCAATGAAACAATTTAGTTGAGGCTATATTATTGAAGCTCGGGAATTGAAAGGAATGCTACAAATTTGTATTTTTTCTATTGTAGTTATAAAAATGATGAGTTCGTAGTTTAGAACCATTAATACAGTGCTTCAAAGGAATCAATGATTCTTTGGTTAATTATTATTTTGAGTTGAAGCATATCCGATTAGACCATTCATTTTTCCACCTCTATTCAACAACTTAAATCAATATCTTATTCTTTAGATTGAGTTCCAATTTACTCCTAGAGTGGATTTCTAATGGAATGGTTAGTTTGAAATTTGTACATTTAATGTCAGATTTCTAAGAATGGCTTTTATTTTTGTCAAATTTTCTACATTATGCATTTGAATATATTTGAACACTTCAAAACATCACACTTTCTATACAATTGTAGGTAGCTCAAAATGAGCATACTTTGTATAATTTTGAAGTTTTATGCAATTTTTTGAATTATATTGTCTAATAGTACAACTTATTATAAATTTAGAATCTTTTAAGTTCCTCAATATAAATAACCAAGTCGATCTTTTACGTGTGGAGTTATTATTGCACCTTGTTGGGGCAATTGCTAGTATAAATTTATATAAGACTTAGATTTAAGTTCTATCGCATAGTTGATTTATATCAAACAATTTCAAGATTTATGTCTTACTATGTTGTTTTTCAACATATCTTTCCATTCTATTCCAGAGGATCTCGTGAGGTAAGTCCTGCGATCTTGTTTTTTTCTCTATATTTTCATCGCTTCGTCCCTTTGTGAATTATAAACCAGGAGTAATCAGGTGCTAGATGTTTCTTGATTCATATAATGGCCGCAAGTCTTAGATCTGATACAGAGCAAGGCAAATCGGCTTCGGAGGCCAAAATGAGAAGATCAGAGTATAGTTTAGTTAAAGATGCAGTAGAGTATTCATTCGGGAGAAGTTTGTCTATGAGAGATGAAAGCTCGTCACATTATCACGATGTAATTGCCCCACCCAGAATGAGTTCTCTTGATATAGCCCCACCAAGATATAGTTCTGTAGACTTCGCCCCACCTAGGATGACTTCAGTGGAAGGTGTTGATCCACCTAGGTTAAGCTCTGCTAACGTTGCCCCACACAGGATGAGTTTCACTACAGAGAACTATATACTGGGTGGCAGGACTTCATCCGCTACAGAAATTGAGCAGGCAGAGAGCAGTGAGGCTACCCAGATGGCCATATCATCTGAACCTGGAGATACCTTCGACGGGAATTTGAGGAGTGCGGTCGATTGGACTCGGGAACTGGAAATGTGAGGACGATTGTGCTTACAGACGATAAGATATTCAGCGCCCATGCCGACCATAAGATCCAGGTGTGGATTCGGTCGAGTTCCAGTAAACGGAATAGAAAACGGAATAGAGCACCCAACGGAATAGAGCACCCAATAGAAGATGAAATGCTCACTGAAAAACGGAATTGATAACCGAATAGAGCCGGAATCCGATCTGATCCAAGTGCAAATCATCGCATCAGCAGATCCACTGAATAACAGATTATTACCCCCTGTTGCCAGAGATAGAATTGCATGTTGTGGGCCGCCAAGGATTTGTGAGGAAGAGTATCGCTCTTTCTCCCAGCAAACTATTCGACCGTTGGAAGTTCCTATGAACAGAGCAGATCCCTTCGCCGAGCAAGAGCTTTTAGAGCAGATCCATTCGCGTTCAGAGCAAGAGATTTTATGGGCCCCATATCGTTTTCACGACCAGGGCCGCTTTCACCGCGTAGGGTTATGAGGAGCATATGCGGCGACCGCCCAAATTTTTTTCTCCAGATCTTGACCGTGCAGTCATGTGATCCAGTGAAAAGCAATCCATCGGGGCCTACTATAAGGGTGTTGATCGCCTCGTCATCAGCATCGATTGTTTCAATGCATTTCAGATCTGATATTCTCCATACCTTCACAGTCTTGTCCCATGATCCAGAATAAAGAAAATCATCATGGTGGGCCAGCGAAGAAATGGCTGTAGTGTGCTACATAGACTTAGCATTTTCTTGAACAGCGATGTATAGCATCACGTTTTGGCTTCATCCAGCGATGTATAGTATCCATGAACGTCAGGATCATCGCCAGTCGCTTGTGAACGCTGGGACTGGAACTCGACCGACTCCACACCCGGATCTTATGGGTCTGCATGGGCGCTGAATACCTTATCATCTATCGGATCCGGTGTAGAGATTCCCATTAGCAAATGCCAAAGAGAATATGTGGCCATCTGGGCGGAAAGCTTAAATGAAATAATTGGGTGAGCAGCTTCACTCCTCTCTGCTCACTCAATTTCTGTAGAGGATGAAGGCCTGCCACCCAATATATAGTTCTCTGTAGTGAAACTCAAACTGTGTGGGGCAACGTTAGCAGAGCTTAACCTAGGTGGATCAACACCTTCCATTGAAGTCATCCTAGGTGGGGCGAAGTCTACATATAAATTATATCTCCGTGGGGCTATATGGACAGAACTCATTCTGGGTGGGGCAATTACATCGTGATAATGAGACAAGCTTTCATCTCTCATAGACAAACTTCTCCTAAATGAAGACTCTGCTGCCTCTTTAACTAAACTATACTCTGATCTTCTCATTTTTGCCTCCAAAGCTGATTTGCCTTGCTCTCTATCAGATCTTCTAAGATTTGCGGCCATTATATGAATCAAGAAACATCTAGCACATGATTACTCCTGGTTTATAATTCACGAAGGGACGAAGCCGATGAAAATATAGAGAAAAAACAAGATCGCAGGACTTACCTGATGAGATCCTCTGGAATGGAAAGATATATTGAAAAACAACACAGTAAGACATAAATCTTGAAATTGTTGTGATATAAATCAACTATGCGATAGAACTTAAATCTAAGTAGCATAATGAGTTATTATATAAATTTAAAAGTATAGTGTGAAACAAAAATATTGAATGCACTAAAGTACTACATAAATGGTCAAAGCCTTGTTGTATTTATAAAATAACATGTTAAAAACAAAAATCAAACTTGGGTTGTAGGTAAAAAGGTTAAAGTTGGATTATATTTAAAAAGTAACATGTCAAACATAAAATCTTAAAAAACGCAAATTATCTTGAAAGTTGGGTTGTTCTAAAAGAATGTTGAAAACCCTAAATTATCTAAAAAAAGTAATGGTGGGTTGTATTTAATTGTTAAAAAAAAAGGAGTAAAGATCATTTGTATTTAAGAAGTAATATGCCAAACATGAATGTTGAATCTTGAAAATATGTTGTATTAAAATGTAAATTGTATTTGTTAAATAAGAATGTTGAAAACATCCAATTCAAAAAGGCCAAAGTTAGACTATATTTAAAAATCAACATGTCCAATATTATGACAATTTAAAGCACCTAACTATTTTGAAAGTTGAGATACATTTAAAATTAACCTAAATGTTGAAAACACCAAACTATCTTAAAACGTGTCAAAGTTGGGTTGTATTTAAGAAGTAACATCTTAAAAAGGTCAAAGTTGGACTATATTTAAAAGGTAACATGTCAAACATAAATACTGAAAACACATAACCACCTTGAAAATCGGGATGCATACACAACTAACGTAAGAAAAAAGAAGGTTAAAAACATTAAACTAAGTTAAAGAAAAAAGAATGTTAAAAACATTAAACTAAGTTAAGGAAACATTGAACTATCCTTCATAACAGTTATTTAAAAAAGTAAGATGCTGAAAGCATATAGCTATCTTGAAAATTGCAGCAGCTATGATGAAGATAAGTATTCAATTTTCATTTCATGATATTGTATGGCTATGCATTTGTTTATATTTAGTTGATGTGTTATGCTTGTTTGACTATTTTCATTTATACTACTAAATTGCACATGATAGGTAAGAAGTCAATGATGTTGTACAACAATCTATTACTACTTATCTAGATTAAAACCTCTTTGCTCGCATATTAGGAGTAGTACACACTCTTAATAACATTAGTGTAGAATGCATCTAGAAGTTATTGTATGTATACATGATATGGATGAATGTTGTAGCATTGGATAAAATAGTTGCATGGCTATGTGACATATATTTGTCACTATTAATAGGTTTTGGAAATTATGATATGTTTTTAATCCTGCAAATGATCTTGAATTGTAGATCATTCCAAAGAACAAGTAACAATAGTTCAGAAGGGGAACTAGAAGCCTCCCAGGTCAAAGACAACATAGCGAAATAAAGAGCTTCAGAAGAACATAAAGAGAATGGTATATCCACCTCGAGAGATGAAGACCACCTTGGGAACGAGAAATAATCCAAGATGACGTGTAACATCCCTCTCAAGAACCCTAGATATTTCGTAATTTCTAATGTTATTGTATTCGCCTTCTGGTGAGGAGCTCAAGGCTAAGGCCCCACCAGAAACGAGACTTCTATGTATATTAATTTTCTAAGCAGTGAACTTAGGAGACTGATGGCCTCGACGCACCTTAATCAAAGGATAACTAAATCCATGAGGAGAAAAACAAAAAATATATATATAATAATAATATATGTGCGACTAAAATGATGATGGTGGAAGGAAACCACCAAGGGAAAGGTAAAATGTTTAGTTGAGCCTCACGAAGCGAGAAAAGATCAACAACTCCCTTCACAACCCAAACTCCTAAGTTATTGATCTATGATAACGTGAGTAATAGAGAGACTAGTTACTTCCGTTAACAAAATAATGATCTTTATGATCCATTTCAAGGGAGACATGATGTCTCACCTTACACTCATTACGACATGAAATAATAATCATGAGCTATGAGTTTAAATGATAAAAATAACATACAAAGGATACAACTGATATATATACACATCCATAATAACATAACTGTTATCACCTACGGTGATGCACCTCTCTCTCTCTCTCTCTCTATATATATATATATATATATATATATATATATAGATAGATAGATAGATATTCATAATAACACAACATTTATGGGATGGGAAATTTGACTTGGGCCAAACAATGAGGCTCTTGTGCATTGTTAATATTATACATATATGATTATCATGGATTGAGCATTTTTAAATGATTATATATGTGGTTATGATAAGGAAAAAAAAAACTTGTATTTATTTTAGAGTTTGATGGGGGGGGGGGGGGG
>LPNX010002608.1:69748-72248 GCA_001517045.1 Pseudotsuga menziesii
AATGAGAAGTCATGGCTGGTTATTCTCCCGGACAATTAACTTCTAGAGTATATGAGTTTCCATTAACCATTATATCAAACTAAATAATGGGTTGTTGGTCAAGAAAAAGATCAATATTGGGATGAATGCATGCCTACAGATTTAATTCCTTGACAGAGAAATTAAGGCAGACCTGTCTTAGTTAATTCGTTGAACGACGAAATTCAGGCAGACCTAAGTCATCAAGAATAATGGCTTAATCAATGCCTTGATGTATGGATGCCTGGCACATCATGGAAAATAATTTTACATGATGTGAATAATTGGTGGACGTAACCCTGAGTTTGGGGTGAACCACGTACATTTGTGTCTCCTTGGTATTTGTGTCAAATGTTCTTTTCTTGCATTGTGCTATGTGCTCTGATGGTTTAAATACTTGGCATCATAATGAACTTCGTTTGTATTTTAGTATTGTTAAAACACTGTGACGAAGAAATGCTGCAAGGTTATGTAAATGTTGAAGACTGTCAATAATCAAATTTAAATACTAACACCAACAATATATTATGGTTCTGAGATGTTGTAAGGTATGCTAAGGTCCAGATTAAGAGTCTTCGGGTTATTATATACTTTTGAATTGTGTTTTTATGGGTACTGTGCGAATTGATGTTTTACTATCGGACATGAGAAGATTAACTGGAATGTTTTGCATGTACGACATTGGGTCATGAATTTTATGACCCTCATTATAAGAAAAGGAAGAATGCCATGTTATAGTTTCAAGGTAAAATTCAAGAAGTACTAAGCCTAAAGATTGTACTAAAGATAGATACATAAAGGGTTTTCCTTAGTTTCATGGAGGTACTCAAATATGTAGGTGTTATCAATAATTTATCAATAATGCAGGTATAACTTTAAGGCAAGATGGTAACGATAGTTATGAATGTAACAGTGGTTTGGTGAGGAGGTGTCATTTTTGCAAAGGGCACATTTATTAGATGGTTATGTTTGAAGAATTGGTTATTATCTTGCTCGTTACTTTAAACATGTTGGGATTATGGTGATTAAAAAACTTTTGATAACATAAATCTTAACTCTCCTTGTGTCCAAAGGAACTAGCCACAATGATTGTTTAAGTAAATAACGTGAAAGAAAATTTACCACATCTTCTCACATACTACCTTGAGGTAATTAGGGACTGCTACAACATCTAGAAAATTGATTGCAAAACTACATGTTTGGTTCTGATGGGGAGGATGGAGGAAAAATGTCATACGATTGTTTTTACAATGCGTATATTTTGACATTATTAAAGTTGATTGGACATACTTCATTGAAATTCCTGGTAAAACTCCGACACTAACATGTTTGACTTATTTTGTAGTAACAGTGAAACGAAAAGGATTACCCATTTTTGCATGCATAATGGCCTTGTGGTTTAAGGGCTATGTTATAGATGGTATCAAAGCGAGAGTTGAAATGCTCGGGCCTATTGGGCTCAACATGCTTCCATGTATTTTGTTTTCAATAACGATTGATTTTTTTCTCTGTGATAACAGAAAATCAACAAGTTCACATTGTTTGGCCAATCCAGGTACCTTAAGTTGTACCCAACGCAAATGTTTATTGACCTTGTAATTGTGCAAGAGAAGGAGGAACCTCTTCTCAGATCACAAAAGATGGTCATTATTCTTTCCACTTCCCGACGATGTAAGTACATAGGTATCTGGATTATTTCCTTGATTTTTCTTTTGAAAGGATTCATGAATGGTTAATATGACTCTTTCGTCTTTATTTTAAACTGCATAAGTAAATTATTGGAAGGTATAAGAGCCTTCTTAGATAAAATCCTCATCGGTGAAAGTACCTTCTATTATATAATAATAAGGTGGGAGTTAAATTGTGTTAATGACATGATGTATGATTCTTAGAATTCCATGTGGATTGTGATGGGTTACATTGTAAAACACAGTGAATAGTGTTGTTAAAAAGTAGCATTTAAAGGGTTACCTAAAGACCTAATGAGTCAAATTCTCTGTTGTCCTATATTTGCAATTATTCCACAAGCCTAATATCCTAGTTAAATAATTTGATGAACAACCAAATGTAAGTATCATGGCCTAGGTTACTGACATGATCATTGGTTACTTGATCTACTCATCATAACATTTTGGGTGGTTTGATGACAACCATGTCTTACATCTGAAACTAGGCTTATCTTACTTTAAAAGGCTTGTTTTTTGTGTAATCTCTTTGGACATTAACACTGTTGAAGAATTGCTTTTGTTATCTAAATCATCAAGTATATGAATCTTGAGAGTGAATGCTATCAATCCTCCAACAACTTTACACTTAACATTGGTATCATTTGCTTCAAATCTGAGTTCATTGTCTATTGAAATTTGGTTGATAACATTGACAACAAACTTTGATTATGTTGGATCGCCGACATTGACCTTTTTTGGTTGAATATTTAGATTGAAATTCTTATTTGGCTTCCAAATTAAATCGATTACATAAG
>LPNX010002608.1:77248-95020 GCA_001517045.1 Pseudotsuga menziesii
TCCACCTTGTTTCCCCATGTGGGTTCAGCGAGAATCCAAGCTATAAATATAAAAAAAAACTCTGATATGTCTAAATGACTTGAAAATAGATATAAAGAAGAAAATGCGATGTGTCTTAACAATTTGAGAATAGATTTAAGGTCGAACGTATCACACTAGGGTTGTAATGCTCTGTGGGGAGTTCTGGAAATGTAAACAAAAAGATGTGCTGGCAACAAAGTTGTTGTGAATTGTAACCAACCCCTTTGGAAAATAATTTTACATCATGTGACAAATTGGTTGATGTAACCCCGAGTTTGGGGCGAACCACGTACATTTGTGTCTCCTTGGTATTTGTGTCAAATGTTCTTTACTTGCATTGTGCTATGTGCTCTGATGGTTTAAATACTTGGCATCATAATGAACTCCGTTTGTATTTTAGTATTTTTAAAACACTATGACAAAGAAATGCTGCAAGGTTATGTAAATGTTGATTACCGTCAATAATCAAATTTAAATACTAACACCAACAATATATTATGGTTCTGAGATGTTGTAAGGTATGCTAAGGTCCAGATTAAGAGTCCTCAAGTTATTATATACTTTTGAATTATGTTTTTATGGGTACTGTGCGAATTCATGTTTTACTATCAGACATGAGAAGATTAACTGGAATGTTTTGCATGTACGGCATTAGGTCATGAAATTTATGACCCTCATTATAAGAAAAGGAAGAATGCCATGTTATAGTTTCAAGGTAAAATTCAAGAAGTGCTAAGCCTAAAGATTGTACTAAAGATAGATACACAAAGGGTTTTCCTTAGTTTCATGGAGGTACTCAAATATGTAGGTGTTATCAATAATTTATCAATAATGCAAGTATAACTTCAAGGCAAGATGGTAATGATAGTTATGAATGTAACAGTGGTTTAGCGAGGTGGTGTCATTTTCGCAAAGGGCACATTTATTAGATCATGGTTATGTTTGAAGAATTGGTTATTATCTTGCTCATTACTTTAAACATGTTGGGATTATGGTGATTAAAAAACTTTTGATAACATAACTCTTAACTCTCCTTATGTCCAAAGGAACTAGTGACAATGATTGTTTAAGTAAATAATGCGAAAGAAAATTTACCACATCTTCTCACATACTACCTTGAGGTAATTAGGGACTGCTACAACATCTAGAAAATTGATTTCAAAACTACATGTTTGGTTCTGATGAGGAGGATGGAGGAAAAATAGCATACGATTGTTTTTACAATGTGTATATTTTGACATTATTAAATTTGATTGGACATACTTCATTGAAATTCCTGGTAAAACTCTGGCACTAACATGTTTGACTTACTTTATAGTAACAGTGAAACGAAAAACATTACCCCTTTTTGCATGCATAACGACCTTCAGGTCTAAGGGGTATGTTACATGAAGAATAGTATGACAATACTTCCAAAGAGAGAAAGAGGCCTCATACACACTCTAAGTATGTGACACTTTTGAGAGACATCATTGATGCACAACCTTCCAGCTATGAATAAGTAGACAAGAAGAAAGGGAAGGAGACTATGATCAAAGTATACAAGTTCAAGAAGAATGATATCTAGAATGCGGTGTCGAGACCTGAAGGGAAGTGCGTAGTGTCTTCCATATGGATCTACAAGATCCAAATTGCAACGAATGGCAATGTCGTGGGATACAAGACAAGAAAGAAGGCATAGACTATGAAGAGACATTTGCACCAGTGACGATTCAAGTATACGTAGAGCAGCCACTGGTACTTGAGACACATGATAGGAAGACTCATGTGTGAAAATTAAAGAAGGCCTTGTACGAGCTTAGAACGCACCCATGGGATAGAAAATGCATTCACATAAGGCTCTTGAAGATCATCTAGAGTGATTGAGATCTTAACCCTTGCTACAATATTGAAGATGAAATCCTATAGAGGATGGCAAGCTCACAAATGGGTGCGAGAAGAAATTTTCAACAAAGTTCAAGATAGAGGATCTTGGTGTCTAGTGACACTAGCACTAGTGGAAAATGAGAGATTAATGACCACGAGACCAAACAATTTGGTCACCACTATTTTTTTAAAGGGATAAACGACCAAAATTGATAATTTTAAGTGAGCTAACTAAAAATGACCAAGATAAATTACCACTTCTGGTCATGGGATAAAAACTAGCTAAAAACGACCAAGATAAATAACCAAATTTGATCATGAGATATCTTGACTACAAATGACCAGATTACAATTGGTCATTTATTTGGTCATTTTTAGTTGTGCCACTCCGACAAGGGAAAAAATTACAAAATTGACAATGAATTTGTACAATTTACTAAATTCTAACACTGAATCCATCTGCAGTGTTAGAATTTAGTAAATTATAGCCCCCTCATGTGTCATAGCTCATCTAGTGACACTAATTTACCTATTATAATGAAGAAATATTTATACACTAGTTTCACAACTCAACAATTAACACCAAATTAGTGTTATTGATCATGGCGACGTCCTAGCGAGACACCAAATTGATGATGTGTTGATGATCATCAAGAATGTGTCATGTTCAGAATGTCAATCCACCTTCGGTCATTGAGGATATTCTTGTCCATTTCCATTTGGGACTAACAGATGGAACCCTCATGTGTTGCAAGGGCGCCGAAGCCACAAAATCCATCAAATGAGGGTCGAAACATGCCCTTAAATATATTTAAATTAATTGTTAAACTAACATAGACCAAATTACACTAGTTGTTCAACTCCGACTTAGTTGTGTATAAAAAAATTTATAATATTAAAACATATATTATATTGCCAAGAGCATGGTTTAATAACAAGCAATGAGATGAGACATGTTAAAAACCCTTCATGGACACTATTGTAAATGTGACTTTGTAAATATAAAAATTATCTCTAAAAAAATTATACTAATACATTATAATATATACATTATATTAAATATCTTAAAATAATTAAATTTATAAAATATAATAGTACATAAATAAAAATATAATATATAGCTATAGATTAGTTAGCATATACAAAACAAAACAAAAAAGAAAAAATATATTAAAAAAACAATATGCACTATAACAAAACTAGTGGAAAAGAGGGTATTTTTGTATCATTGTTGGAAACAATTGAAGGCTTTGGTGTGAAGGGGTTTTTGGACATATGCTTCATGTTTGCATGAATTTATCGAACATAAATTGCACAGTGAACTGACTCGATATTGGATTTCTCTTCTCCAACACGTTCCTTTGTCTCGGCTTTTGATCTCGACATTGGCACCCATGGTACTCCTCCCCTATTCTTCTTATAGTGGGTGGGAGGTAGGGTTCAATCATTTTATCACTCTCTATTGAGGCCGAAGGGTATTCAACAATATCTGCATAACATGGGGGGTCATCACACAAGGTTCATTCTCCTAGCGGTCTCCTGGCGAACTATTCTCATGGATTACAGGAAACAAATCTAAATCTCTCGATTCTGTGGATTCTCCCTTGCCAAGTGTGATTCTCCCACCTAAAATTCCAATCAATAAAGACCATCATCATAACCCTTCCCAATGGTCTCAAAATTGCATGTGAAGGTTCTTCGGTATGTTTTTTTCCATAATTTATTTATTTTGAAATTGCTTCTAGGAATATACCATGAGTCTGGGTTGGACTAACATATTTGAGTTTCTTCCTTCCGGCAATGGAATTTAGACATTTATTCCTTCCATTAATGAACTTCAAAAATCAATCTGTTTGATTCATATTCAGATATTGTTTGGATCAGAGCCCAATTTAATTGATTGGACTGTATGTTGATTGTGGTTTTGTTTATGAGACCCAATTGTACAACATGGAAACTCACCTTCTAGAACTAATGGAGTTCAAAACCACAAAGAATCAAATCCATAAGATTACAAGGCTTCCAAACTGCTAGATTTTACATGATTGAAATATGATTTATGAAATGAGAGATTTTACATGATTGAAATTTGTAGAATGCACCTTTGGGAACAATTAATATTTTGATTTACATTTTAAAGCACATCTCAAATTTCTAGCTGAAATAAATTATTTGGAACTATTCTATATGAACTTAATATTTTGATGGAACTTTAATGACGAAAGTTCAGTCTAGGCCCTTTAAACCATGAATACAAAATACAAATAAGTTATTATACTTTCATATATGCAGTATGTCATTGTAATGGATTCAACATTGATTTCCTATTACTTCATTTGACTACTTAATGCTTTGTATCTCACTTTTGCACTGCAATCAAAGTTTTTATAATTCACGATTTTATGCATTCATATTATCCAAAAAGGAATTTTTCATATTTGTGTTTCATCTGTTATCATAGGAGCGATGACGAAATGCTCGATTTCCAGAAAGAGCATTTAATTTAAACATTTACTTCGATATATTTCTATGACATACTGTCTCTACCTCCATTGCATCACCCTCCACTGCCTCTTATGAACCTCCCTTCATTATCTCTTCTTACAATGCACCACCCTCCACTATCTCTTCTTCCAATGCATCCCATTTTTGTTCATCTATACATCGCCTTCATGACTCTATCTTTGCTTACAGTGCACCACCCTCCGTTATCTCTTCTTCCGATGCAATGTCTTTGTGTTTATCTATACATCACCTTCATGACTCTATGTAATGCTTAATTAATTGTCTGGACATGTTTTCCATGGTTTCAATTTGGGAACTTAGCTAGTTGGATCCAGACTAACCAAAGTATAAATACATCCTACCCTGGATGCTCTATGTTTTGGTTCTGCTTAGTCTTCTCCTCCTTTCCATGGGGTACCACTATCCCATAGACATGTGAATGGGCACTATATCTTACTCAGTCATCAATGGATCATGCATCGATTGGATAAACTGGTTATGAAACTGAAACAGGTTGTGTTGCTTCAATTGTTCCCTTTATGGAACTACTGTCTCTTGGTAAACTAGATATGGAACTTGAGTTGCATCTACATCCAATGTTGTGGTATATGTCCCTTACTCTTTACTAGGAAAGGACATTGGATGAGGCTATGGCCCTTGATCTAGAAATGAATTTGGACTTGAAACTGTGAGGTAAACATTCTGCATATGCCCATAATTCCTCATGCAACCAACAACAATATATTCCTCCTTGACAAAAAGATACAAGAAATGTATCTATCTCACAACTTTCGCAATCTCTCTCTTAAAGCATAATGTGCTGTGATACCATGTTGAATACATAGTCATAAGACAATGGGTGAATCCATTGTGACGATATGATTTCTCTCTCTTAACTACTACATTATATACACTATTTTGTTAGTACGTAGTATTTGTGTTTCTCCTTACAAAAAAATATATTTCACATTATTAGAAGATGTAGAATATATTTTTGATTCCCTTCGGCAACAACATGTGAGATGACAAATCAATATCTTATTGTGAATAAATTTTAAAGAAAATTCCTATGCAATGAAAGGAGCCTTACACTTAATTCATGTTTGTTATTCAATATATTTATTGATTCTTGCAGTTTTTAGATATCTTCACTAATTTTTTAGGGATCCGTAGAAAAACCCGTAACTCTTCATCGTGCAATGCCAAGTTAAAGAAACAAAATTATGAGCATGCCATACAAAGTAAAATACAAGAGAGAAATTTTTAGTCAGGAGATCTTGGTCAATACATAGGAAGGAAATAAAATGTATTTTAAGCTATCTTATAAGTATTATTTCCTAATTGTAGTTGGAAAAGAAATTACAATATAGAACCTAGCTTATTTGCAATGAACAAGATTTATAGCTTTTTCTTCTAAACTTATTAGATAATTTTTTATTTTGTCTTCCAATTTTGTAGATCATAATGTGCTTGAGAAACAATGAAATATTCAAAACATCTTTCCCACCTATCTAATTCCAAGTCTCAATATAACAAAATGAATAAATTACTCAACAACTAGATCGAGATATGTTGGGAGAAGACACATAACTAAAAAAAGAATCTTCCCTCAAACTCAAAATAAAAATATTTGTGGTTAGACATTGAAAGATAAGGAATTATTGGTCATTGCAAAATTGCAACTTTGCAATTTGTTAGTCCTATTTATTACATCTTACAATTTGACATTTTTAATTATTATTAAAAATTACTTTTATTTGTTAATTGCTTGAATATGTGAATATATAAGAGAATCAACTTTCCTTAGATATTATAATGCCAAACTTTACAATTATGTATAATCACTACTGCAATAATTAATATCCAACTAAACACAATATACTTGGATCAATGACAAAAAATTTGGTGATCAACACAACATAAATTATATAAAGAAAGCTTATTTAAATTCAATATTCAACACAAGCTTTAAAACATTTTTTTTTCCAAACTAAATATTATGAGTAGTGGATACCTAAGGAAGATAATAACATGTTGTATTAAGCTATACAAATATTGAAATTCTAATTATAATGAATCATTGATCAATACATAATCAAATTTATCATACTTCAACTATCCTATTTGTTTAAGTAAAAGAAACAAACAATCTAGAATCCCCACATTATCATATCACTAAATGTGATATACATCCGACCAACTGTATTTCTCCTCTAAAGGGGAGGTGGAGGGACACTATTAAAAGTTAGTTGTCCCTTAAAATTATATTACATTTTTCTCTTATATGGGTGTTATTCTTTTCTAGGTGTACCTATCACTTTATTTTTGTAGTATTGTGGTGACCAAGTGGTGTTGTTGTGTATTGGGTCACTATCTACATGGTATTTAGACTTGAAATATTGTTGTGTATCGGGTCACTTTCTACATGGTAATTAGACTTGCAATTTTGTTGTATATTGGGTTAATATTTTCATGGTATTTAGACTTGAAATTTGTGATTCTTCTATTTTAAAGAATGAATTTACCACTACAATTGTGTACCCTACTTTGTAGTATTAGTAGAAAAAAGTGTTTAACTACAAGAAAATGTTATTCTATTTAAAGACCAACACTAGAGAATAAAATAATAATATTTTTACATTTGATCTCTAATAATGTTAGAACGTAGTATTAGTTGTACACAAGTAGTTGGGATGATTCACTAATTAACGAGGATTTTGTGCATCATTGAGCAATACATAATCCAAGCTATCATAGTTCAACTATCCTATTTGTTTAAGTAAAAGAAATAAACAATGTGGCATTTGCACATTATCATATCACTAAATATGATGTAATACATCACACGAACTGTATTTATCCTCTAAAGGGGAGGTGAAGGAGGGACACTATTAAAAATTAGTTGTCCCTTAAAATTATATTACATTTTTCTCTTATATGGGTGTTATTATTTTTTAGGTGTACCTGTCACTTTATTTTTCTAGTATTTTGGTGACCAAGTGGTGTGGTTGTGTATTGGGTCACTATCTACATTGTATTTAGACTTGAAATATTGTTGTGTATACGATCACTATCTACATGGTATTTAGAATTGTAATTTTGTTGTATAAAGGGTTAATATCTACGTGGTATTTAGGTTTTAAATTGTGTGATTCTTCTATTTAAAGAACGAATTTACCACTACAATTTTGTACCCTACTTTGTGGTATTAGTAGAAAAAAGTGTTTAACTACAAGAAAATGTTAAACTATTTAAAGGCCAACACTTGAATAAAATAATAATATTTTTACATTTGATCTCTTAGTATGTTAGAACATAGTATTAGTGGTATACAAGTAGTTGTGATGATTCACTAATGAACTAGGATTTGGTTTAGAACATGTTCTACTTTAAGTGTACATGAAAAATATGAAGTGAGTACATAGTCATCTTGGAAATTTTATTAAGTCAAATGTGAATCAATTTGCTAAGTTTTTATGATATGTGACTTATAAATATTCTACTATTTTTGAATTTATTGATAGAAATATTTGTGTGCCCTCCTATTCACGAGCATTCTATAGTGAACTTGAAGGGTATTTTAATAAACAATGACTTAGTAACAATGGAACCATAATAAAATTGGTAAATGAAAGAGTAATCCCTCTTAACTTGAGAGAAATGGTGGTCATAATCAAGAAAAAAATTAGGGGCAAAATTTAGCCTATGGGTTATTTTTCAACTCTTTAAAAAAAATGCAAAATGTATGTACGAAAAGTACAAGCATCTTCCCTTTGACTACAAGAGCATTAGAGGAGTTTTCTTGTGGTTATTTTACTCCTAAATGACAAAGAAAGAGTAGTGAGAAAACAATGAATCCAAATGGTTGTTGCTTGAAATCTATGTGTAGGCTAGTCCAATATGACCTAATGGGTTCACTCAATACTTGTAGGTCATTAAGCAATGACATTCTTCTAGGTCGCTAAAATACAAGTTTGGATTCTGTTAAAGATGATATAATAGTGACATTCAGGCAAGTGTTAATACTAAGCTTATATGGATAGAATTAGCTCATCATTATGTTTAATAATGGAACTCTTCCTCATGGAACCTTGAACTTAAATATTATCTAAAAAGTGGTTGTGAACGATGTTTGGTATTTTGATTTCATTAATTTTTTCTAGCTACTTACAATCTCCCCTTATGTAAATAGTAGTTTATTGAGTAGTTTACAAGTATCTTTAGAAATTTTTCCCCTACTTAGCCCCAATGTGTACTTCTTTTCTAAATAGATTAAATTTTTTTCCTTCAAACTTGCAGTCCTTTGTTATGGGTTGTATTGTCATAATCCTACAAGGAACATGATAAACTTAAGTTCATCCATCAATGCTCAACAATCAACATCCAACATAGATAATCATCCACATCCCTCCAAGAAAATAAATGACTTGAAAACATTTTAAGATCCTAACATCATGATTTATCCAACTATGCTAACATAGGATGTTTTGTATATAAGAACATTTTCTCTAATTTGTAAATTCATGAGATTACAGCTTTTGGACAAGACCTTGTCAAACAATATTAATGAAATTTGAAATCTAGAAAGACTTAGAACTCTCTTTCCCACGAGACTAAAGGAAGCTTCTTTAGGTTTCTTATTTCATATAAAATCCATGAGAGTGAGAGTAAAAGAGAAAGTGAGAAAAAAAGAAGAAAGAAAAAAATACTAGGATTTATTCTACTTCTGAGAGTGGAAGTGGAAGTGAACACGAAAATGCGAGAAACATTAAGAAGGACAAAGACCGAGATTTCTTTTCATCCTAAGAGTGAAACTAAAACTAATACTGATGCAAAGAAAAGGAAAAGGAAGAGAACGGAGTAGCAGTACTTTTGTTCAATGAAACAATTTAGCTAAGGCTATATTATTGAAGTTCGGGAATTGAAAGGAACGCTACAACTTGGTATTTTTTCTATTGTAGTTATAAAAATGATGAGTTCCTAGTTTAGAACCATTAATAGTGTTTCAAAGGTATCAATGATTCTTTGGTTAGTTTTTATTTTGAGTTGAAGCATATCCGATTAGACCATTCATTTTTCCACCTCTATTCAACAACTTAAATCAATATCTTATTCTTTCGATTGAGTTCCAATTTACTCCTAGAGTGGATTTCTAATGGAATGGTTAGTTTGAAATTTGTACATTTAATGTCGGAGTTCTAAGAATGGCTTTTATTTTTGTCGAATTTACTACATTATGCATTTGAATATATTTGAACACTTCAAAACATCACACTTTCTATACAATTGTAGGTAGCTCAAAATGAGCATACTTTGTATAATTTTGAAGTTTTATGCAGTTTTTGAATTATATTGTCTAATGCTACAACTTACAATAAATTTATAATCTTTAAGTTCCTCAATATAAATGACCAAGTCTACAACAACTAGATTTTAGTTTCCTTTTAGATCTTTTACCTGTGGACTTATTATAGCACCTTCTTGAGGCAATTGCTAGTATAAATTTATATAAGACTTAGATTTAAGCTCTATCCCATAGTTGATTTATATGACAACAATTTCAAGATTTATGTCTTACTGTGTTGTTTTCCAACATATCTTTCCATTCCATAGGATCTCGTGAGGTAAGTCCCGCGATCTTGTTTTTTTCTCTATATTTTCATCGCTTCATCCCTTTGTGAATTATAAACCAACAGTAATCAGGTGCTAGATGTTTCTTGATTCATATAATGGCCGCAGATCTTAGATCTGATAGAGAGCAAGGCAAATCGGCTTCGGGGGCCAAAATGAGAAGATCAGAGTATAGTTTAGTTAAAGATGCAGCAGAGTGTTCATTTGGGAGAAGTATTTCTATGAGAGATGAAAGCTCGTCTCATTATCACGATGTAATTGCCCCACCCAGAATGAGTTTTGTCGATATAGCCCCGCCAAGATATAGTTCTGTAGACTTCGCCCCACCTAGGATGACTTCATTGGAAGGTGTTGATCCACCTAGGTTAAGATCTGCTAACGTTGCCCCACACAGGATGAGTTTCACTACAGAGAACTATATACTGGGTGGAAGGCTTTCATCCACTACAGAAATTGAGCGGGCAGAGAGCAGTGAAGCTGGGCGGTAAGCTTAAATGAAATAATTGGGTGAGCAGCTTCACTGCTCTCTGCCCGCTCAATTTTTGTAGAGGATGAAGGCCTGGCACCCAACATATAGTTCTCTGTAGTGAAACTCATCCTATGTGGGGCAACGTTAGCAGAGCTTAGCTTAGGTGGATCAACACCTTCCACTGAAGTCATCCTAGGTGGGGCGAAGTCTACAGAACTATATCTTTAACTAAACTATACTCTGATCTTCTCATTTTGGCCTCCAAAGCCGATTTGCCTTGCTCTCTATCAGATCTTCTAACATTTGCGGCCATTATATGAATCAAGAAACATATAGCACCTGATTACTTGTGGTTTATAGTTGACGAAGGGACGAAGCCGATGAAAATATAGAGAAAAAACAAGATCGCAGGACTTACCTCACGAGATCCTCTGGAAAGGAAAGATATGTTGAAAAACAACACAGTAAGACATAAATCTTGAAATTGTTGTGATATCTGTGTGATATAAATCAACTATGCGATATAACTAAAATCTAAGTAGCATAATGAGTTCTTATATAAATTTAAAAGTATAGTGTGAAACAAAAATATTGAATGCATTAATTTACTACATAAATGGTCAAAGCCTTGTTGTATTTATAAAATAACATGTTAAAAACAAAAGTCAAGGTTGTATGTAAAAAGGTCAAAGTTGGAATATATTTAAAAAGAAACATGTCAAACATAAAATCTTAAAAAACCCAAATTATGTTGAAAGTTGGGTTGTTCTAAGAGAATGTTGAAAACCCTAAACTATCTTTAAAAAAGTAATGCTGGGTTGTATTTAATTGTTAAAAAAAAAGAGAGTAAAGCTCATTTGTATTTAAAAAGTAATATGCCAAACATGAATGTTGAATCTTGAAAATTTGTTGTATTAAAATGTAAATTGTATTTGTTAAATAAGAATGTTGAAAACATCCAATACAAAAAAGCCAAAGTTAGACTATATTTAAAAATGAACATGTCCAATATGACTATTTAAAGCACCTAACTATTTTGAAAGTTGAGATACATTTAAAGAACACCTAAATGTTGAAAACACGGAACTATCTTAAAAAGTGTTAAAGTTGGGTTGTATTTAAGAAGTAACATGTGAAACAAAAATTCTGGAAACACCCAACTATAACATGTCAAATATATATATATTTTTTAAAGTAACTTGTCAAACAAAAATGTTGAGAACACCAAACTATCGTTTAAAAAGGTCAAAGTTGGACTATATTTAAAAGGTAACATGTCAAACATAAATACTGACATAAGCATCTTGAAAATTGGGATGCATACACAACAGATGTAAGAAAAAAGAATGTTAAAAACATTAAACTAAGTTAAGGAAACATTAAACTATCCTTAATAACAGTTAAAATTGAACTATATTTAAAAAAGTAAGATGCTGAAAGCATATAGCTATCTTCAAAATTGCAGCAACTATGATGAAGATAAGTATTCAATTTTCATTCCGTGATATTGTATGGCTATGCATTTGTTTATATTCAGTTGATGTGTTATTCTTGTTTGACCATTTTCATTTATACTACCGAATTGCACATGATAGGTAAGAAGTCAATGATGTTGTACAACATTCCATTACTACTTATCTAGATTAAAACCTCTTTGCTCGCATATTAGGAGTAGTACACACTCTTAATAACATTAGTGTAGAATGCATCTAGAATTTATTGTATGTATACATGATATGGATGAATGTTGTAGCATTGGATAAAATAGTCGCATGGCTATGTGACATATATTTGTCACTATTAATAAGTTTTGGAAATTATGATATGTTTCTAATCCTACAAATGATCTTCAATTGTAGATCATTCCAAAGAACAAGTAACAACAGTTCAGTAGGGGAACTTGAAGCTTCCCAGGTCAAAGACACCATAGTCAAATAAAGAGCTTCAGAAGAACATAAAGAGAACGGTAGATCCACCTCGAGAGATGAAGACCACCTTGGGAATGAGAAATAATCCAAGATGAAGAATATTATGATGATACTTCCAAAGAAAGAAATAGGCCTAAGAAACACTCTAGTTATGTGATACTTTTGAGTGACATCATTGATGCATAACCTTCCAGCTATGAATAAGTAGACAAGAAGAAAGGGAAGGAGACTATGATCAAAGTATACCAGTTCAAGAAGAATGATGTCTAGGATGCGGTGTTGAGACCTGAAGGGAAGTCCGTAGTGTCTCCCATATGGATCTACAAGATCCAACTTGAAGTAGATGGCAACGTCGTGGGATACAAGACAAGAAAGAAGGCATAAACTATGGAGAGACATTTGCACCAGTGATGATCCAAGTATACGTAGAGAAGCCACTAGGAGTTGAGACACATGATAGGAAGACTCATGTGTGAAAATTAAAGAAGGCCTTGTACGAGCTTAGAAGGCACCCATGGGATAGAGAATGCAGTAACATAAGGATCTTAAATATCACCTAGAGTGATGAAGATCTTAACCCTTGCTACAATATTGAAGATGAAATCCTATAGAGGATGACAAGCTCACAAATGGGTGTGAGAAGAAATTTTCAACAAAATTCAAGATAGAGGATATTGGTGTCTAGTGACCCTAGCACTAGTGGAAAATGAGAGATTAATGACCACGAGACCAAAATTTTTGGTCACCACTTTTTTTTTACAGGGATAAATGACCAAAATTGATAATTTTAAGTGAGCTAACTAAAAATGACTAAGATAAATGACCACTTATGGTCACGGGATAAAAACCAGCTAAAAATGACCAAGATAAATGACCAAATTTGATCATGAGATATTTAGACTAAAAATGACGAGATTACAATTGGTCATTTATTTGGTCATTTTTAGTTGTGCCACTCTGACAACGTAAAAAATTACAAATTTAACAATGAATTTATACAATTTACTAAATTGTAACACTGAATCCATCTGCAGTGTTAGAATTTAGTAAATTATAGCCCCCTCAAGTGTCATAGCTCAACTAGTGACACTAATTTACCTATTATAATCAAGAAATATTTATACACTAGTGTCACAACTCAACAATTAACACAAAATTAGTGTTATTGATCATGACGACGTCCTAGCGAGACACCAAATTGATGATGTGTCGAGGATCATCAAGAATGTGTCATGTTCTGAATGTCAATCCACCTTCAGTCATTGAGGATATTCTTGTCCCTTTCCATTTGGGACTAACAGATGGAACCCTCATGTGTTGCAAGGGCATTGAAGCCACAATATCCATCGAATGAGGGTCAAAACATGCCCTTAAATATATTTAAATGAATCGTTAAACTAACATAGACCAAATTACACTATTTGTTCAACTCCGACTTAGTTGTGTATAAAAATATTTATAATATTAAAACATATATTATATTTCCAAGAGCATGGTTTAATAACAAGCAATGAGATGAGACGTGTTAAAAACCTTTCATGGACACTATTGTAAATGTGACTTTGTAAATACAAAAATTATCTCTAAAACAATTATCCTAATACGTTAAAATATATATCAAATATCTTAAAATAATTAAATTTATAAAATATAATAGTACATAAATAAAAATATAATATATAGCTATAGATTAGTTAGGATATACAAAACAAAACAAAAACAAAAAATATAGTAAAAAAACTAAATGCACTATAACAAAACTAGTGGAAAAGAGGGTATTTTTGTATCATTGTTGGAAGCAATTGAAGGATTTGGTGCGAAGGGGTTTTTGAACATATGCTTCGTGTTTCCATGAATTTCTCAAACATAAATTGCACAGTGAACCGACTTGGTATTGGATTTCTCTTCTCCAACACGCTCCTTTGTCTCGACATCTTATCCCGACATTGGCACCCATGATACTCTTCCCCTATTCTCCTTATAGTGGGTGGGAGGTAGGGTTCAATCATTTTATCACTCACTCTTGAGGCTGAAGTGTATTCAGAAATATCTGCATAACATGTGGGGTCATCACACAAGGTTCATTCTCCTAGCGGTCTCCTGGCGGACTATTCTCATGGATTACAGGAAACAAATTTAAATCTCTCCATTCCTTGGATTTTCCTTTCCACGTGTGATTCTCCCACCTAAACTTCGAGTCAACAAAGACCATCGTCACAACCCTTCCCAATGGTCTCAAAATTGCATCTGAAGGTTCTTTGGTATGTTTTTCTCCATAATTTATTTATTTTGAAATTTCTTCTAGGAATATACCTCGATTCTAGGTTGCACTAACATATTTGAGTTTCTTCCTTTCGGCAATGGAATTTAAACATTTCTTCCTTCCATTAATGAACTTCAAAAATTAATCTATTTGATTCATATTCAAATATTGTTTGGATCAGAGCCCAATTGCATCGATTGGACTGTATGTTGATTGTGGTTTTGTTTATGAGACTCCATTGTACAACATTGCAACTCACCTTCTAGAATGAATGGAGTTCAAAACCAGAAAGAATGAAATCCATGAGATTACATGGCTTTCAAACTACTATATTTTACATGATTGAAATATGATTTATAAAGTTTGAGAGATTTTACATGATTGAAATTTGTAGAATGCGCCTTTGGGCACAATTAATATTTTGATTTACATTTTAAAACACGTCTCAAATTTCTAGGTGAAATAAATTATTTGGAACTATTCTATATGAACTTATTATTTTGATGGAACTTTAATGACGAATTTCAGTGTAGGCCCTTTAAACCATGAATACAAAATAGAAATAAGTTATTATACTTTCATATAGGCAGTATTTCATTGTAATGAATTCAACATTGATTTCCTATTACTTCATTTGACTACTTAATAGTTTGTATCTCACTTTTGCACTGTAATCAAAGTTTTTATAATTCATGATTTTATGCATTCATATTATCCAAAAAGGAATTTTTCATATTTGTGTTTTGTCACGGTTATCACAGGAGCGATGACGAAATGCTTGGTTTCCAGAAAGAGAATTTAATTTACATTTACTTCGATATATTTCTATGCCATACTGTCTCTGCCTCCATTGCATCACCCTCCACTGCCTCTTATGAATCTCCCTTCATTATATATGCTTACAATGCACCACCCTCCACTATTTCTTCTTCGAATGCACCGCCTTTGTGTTCATCTATACACTACCTTCATGACTGTATATCTACTTACAATGCACCACCCTCCACTATCTCTTCTTCCAATGCACTCCCTTTGTGTTTATTTATACACCGCCTTCATGACCCTATGCAATGCTTAATTAATTGTCTGGACATGTTTTCCATGGTTTGAATTTGGGAACTTAGTTAGTTCGATCTATACTAACCAAAGTATAAATGCATCCTACCCTGGTTGATCTAAGTTTTAGTTCTACTTAGGCTTCTCCTCCTTTCCATGGGGTACCACTATCCCATACACATGTGAATGGACACTATATCTTACTCAGTCATCAATGGATCATGGATCAATTAGATAAACTGGTTATGAAACTGAAACAGGTTGTGTTGCTTCAACTGTTCCCTTTATGGAACTACTGTCTCTTGGTAAACTAGATATGGAACTTGAGTTGTATGTACATCCAATGTTGTGGTATATGGCCCTTACTTTTTACTAGGAAAAGACATTGGATGAGACTATGGCCCTTGATCTAGAAATGAATTTGGACCTGAAACTGTGTGGTAAACATTCTGCATATGGCCATAATTCCTCATGCAACCAACAACAATATATTCCTCCTTGACAAAAAGATACAAGCAACGTATCTATCTCACAACTTTCGCAATCTCTCTCTTAAAGCATAATGTGCGGTGATACCATGTTGAATACATAGTCATAAGACAATGGGTGAATCCATTGTGACGATATGATTTCTCTCTCTTAACTACTACATTATATACACTATTTTGTTAGTAAATAATATTTGTGTTTCTCCTTACAAAAAATTATATTTCACATTATCAGAAGATGTAGAGTATATTTTCGATTCCCTTCGACAACAACATTTGAGATGACAAATCAACATCTGAGATGACAAATCAATATCTTATTGTGAAGAAATTTGAAAGAAAATTCCCATGCAATGAAAGGAGCCTTACACTTAATTCGTGTTTGTTATTAAATATATTTATTGATTCTTGCATTTTTTAGATATTTTCACTAACATTAGAGGAAATTTCAACTCTAATTGGGCCTTTTAACTTTAATTCAAATTCCATGACATCATATGTTAGCTAATGAAATTGCTTTAAATTTTAAATGCCATATAGGAACACTTTTTTAATATAAATTTGGGGATAGGTATCATAAAAAAATTAATTTTTTTGTTTGTATTTTCGACATATCTCCCCATGTTTTTACTCAAATTTTGATCAAGAGAGCTCGTTGGATCCGGAATTAAATTCCGCACCAATGAGTATCCACTCGGCATACTTTTGATGGACCCCTAAACCCGAAAAACAAGAAATACCTAAAAAAATGTGATGATGACATCATCATCACGTTTTTCAGGTATTTCTTGTTTTTCGGGTAGAGGGGTCTGTCAAAAGTATGTCGAGTGGGTACTCGTTGGATGCAGAATTCAATTCCACATCCAACGAGCTCTCCTCATCGAAATTTGAGTAAAAACACGAGGAGATATGTCGAAAATATAAACAAAAAAGTAGTTTTTTTCTTTTCTTCCACCAAAATTAATAAATATTATTTTATTATCTTAACTATTATTTTATTAATTTTTTTAGGAGGCCCATTTTGAGTTGAAATTTCCCCAAATGTTTTTTAGGGAGTGTAACATCCCCCTTGAAGTTTAATGTGTATTCAAGCAAGTGGGGGTAAAATTTCTCTTTTTACTTTCTCCAACAAGTAACTTATATGTAATCACAAAATTATATACCCTACTATCATCTTTATCTATTTATCTCAGCAAACTATAAATTAATTAAATTGAGCTCTACTAAGTAGTAGACGGGAGAGCTATGTCATTGACCACACAAGTACGTGATTAATGATAAACTATACTTCAAATATAGAATCACATTTCGCTTGTGTTTAAGACTTGTCAAACTATAACTTAGACTATTACATTTATACATAGACGTATCTTGTTGAGAATAGATGCAACCCTTACAAAAGTCGCAAGGCTCATCTTTCAAGGAGATAACACAAACACATTGACCCTTTTTTTCTTCTTGTCATCCATGCTTTCTACAGCCCGGGGACGAAGCTTCGGTAGCCATTGCTTGAAATCACAAAACCTCAACATCAATGTTAGAACT
>LPNX010002608.1:95446-121197 GCA_001517045.1 Pseudotsuga menziesii
TCCCTACACTTGTCCTTCGAATGTTGTTCCATCATTCTTACATTATTGGAAGCACTCCTGCACCCACCACTATATATATATATCTTAACACACAGATTATTACTATAACCGAAAAGAGGAAGTTTATGAACAAGCATTTTACATTTATAAACAAAATCTAGCTAATAAAGATGCTCCTTTCAATGTGGCAACTGAAAACATGTGCATGACTTTCCTCCAAACTGTAGGCCCTAATTGACGTGTCTTTATCTATCTAAGGCCACCCCTGAGCTGGGCGACGAATCCACTAAGGAAAGGTTATCAACAAGAACCCCTATACTCAAATAAATTATGTTTCAAGGGATGAGTTTTGCGTCTTTAACACACATAGGTTAACAAATACAAGAGATATTTTTCTCCCTCTTATAATCATGATGATATTTATGTAAGCGTTGATTTATGTATCACATTCAAAACATACCATCTACATAACTAGAAAAAGGGATGTGCTCAATGCTGAACATATAATAAAAACATTTCCATGAAACAACTATAATATATACTTATATCTGCAATACCAATCGATGCAGGAATCAACAAAAGTGGTAAAAAATTCATGTGGCCTCCCACAAGGGTCTCCAATAAAAAGTTAATAATTAATTAAGTGGAAGCACATCTAGCTTTGCATTGGATACCCCACAGGGAAAAATAATCGCCTCCAAAGATATTTTCTCATGTTGCACCCTTACAATTTGCATCATTAGTAACATAAAGTATTCAAACAAAAAGGTGCAATAAACTACTAAAAACAAGTTGGTGTAGCACTACACACTCTAAAACTCGCCCCACTATCTATACAAATTAATGTCATGATTTGTGGCCTTAAATCTAATGTAATACTTCATAATGTAATGAGAAGGGAAAATGCACTCACTGTTACCAAGAAAGGTAATAAAAAATTGTTGTTTGTTTCTCCTTTAATACAGCAAGATTTCCTTAGAATTGAAGGAAATGACGTGCTAGTACTCCCATAAAACAAAAGGAATTTATCCAATAAAACTTTCAACATTAGGCAGCATTTTAACATGCTTACAGGCCAAGGATTTCTCCCTTATGTAGCCGCAACACAACTATACTATCGCAGGCATAAAAGAGACCGCGACCGAGAGGTAAGGGGTGTAGGAACAAAATTACTCTGTGTCAAGGGATCATCCCAGGATAGGGTTCAACCTAGGGTTGCGACAGGTCACTGGGTTGATATTCCTTTGAAAGGTTTCCCTGTAACTCGACATGTACAAGTATAAACCAAATAAATAGAGGCCCGTCAATTAAAAAAAACATAGTCAACTCGTTACAGCCTGCCATTCATAAATAAGAAAAGTGCCCATCATCTAGTTGCAGGTACACTTCTGGGATTTAAACGAAATTCAAAGGTATTCAGGCAAGTTCCTAGATCAATTGCAGGCCCTCATAAGGAAGTTCAAGGTCTAACAACTCTTTGGTTATTGATGCATATATTATTATTGCGCACTGATCTTAGAAAAAATAACAGATGATTATCTTCTGAACACAAATCAAACCACCATTTGTGCAGAGTTCCATTCCTAAACACAAGTGGAAGGATTAATAGAATCTAGCATTTCCTATAGGTAAAATCCTACAGAGAACAATTCGAAGCAGGACGAAAATGCGATACAATCCTTCTGAAATGAAATTTACCGATTTGAATGCACATGCAGAATGCAGCCACTAGTTAATGTTTTCAGATAACTCAATGTAAATCCTCAGATCTAACATGCAATAACTAAAAATTCCTACTCATCATGATTTCTGAAACGTCGATGGATCTATTTCGAGTTTGCACAACAAAATTTATACTTCAATAACTCAGATATGAACCTGTCATGTTTACACTCAACAAAAGAGTATCTACGCATGCCTGAGACATATACATATACACACATATATATATAGAATATGCATACAACCATCAGATATGGACCAGATATATCTTTACATCACATTTATATTGGGAAAACCCATACAACCCTTCGACTCAGGAATGATTAAATGGTATACAATGCAAAGGTAATTTCTATATTTCATCAAAACACATATATACAATGTATTCTGCACTCTGAGCAAACTCACAGGCATACAAGCAAAATAAATGTATAACAGATTTCGTTCCAGATCAAGGCTACTAGTGGAACATTACCGAGAGCACAGAGTTGTGTGGAGTGTGATTTTTATCACATACTCTTTGACCGGGGTTTGACACCTCATTCCATCCTCCCATGACCCAAAATGGAAAAAAACTATATCAGGTTCTTACATCTGATAAAAACCATAAAGGCCAGGGCTGATTTTTCTTGAGAACCGTGTGTCCTCTCTTGTGGTTTACCTTTTAATAATGCTGTAATTTTTCTCCATTATCTCCCTCCAGCATGTGGGATTAAACTTAATATACTTTCCCTTTAACGTACATACAACTTACATCCAACATCCATCTGTATCGTGAAAAGAATATTAGCCTAAGTCATAGTTTTCCCACTAACTTCCCAAACATTCACCCATTTATGCTGAAGGTTTTTACCCAAGGCCTTAGCTCTTTATAACTTGTATTTAGAGTTAAAGAATATTAGCCTAAGTCATAGTTTTCCCACTAACTTCCCAAACATGCAGAACATTAGGAAAGGCCCCATCCAAGATTTACCCCTGTGGTTTCATTGATGGCGCATCAAATTGTATGTTAGCTGGTGTGGGTTTTTGCATTTATCTAAATGATTGCCACCATTTGGAGTTCTCGCTGGGGGTCGAATATGGCACCAACACCAAAGCGGAATTGCTCAGGTTATGGGTACTTCTTCTTACCTCCCAAATGATGGGGATCCCCATATCCCATGTTTATAGTGATTCATTAGTAATCATCAATTGGGCGAAGGGATTGACTGCTCTCTCCCCGACTGATCTGGTTCATTGGTGCAAGGAGACAAAAAAAACTATTCTCTAGCTTTCAGGATTTGTCTTTCACCCACATTTACCGAGAGCACAATCGGTTGGCTGACCGTCTCTCTAAAGATGCACTCACCTTTCCTCAAGGGAAAGGCAGATTTATGGAATTTTTTGAGAATCAATTGGTTTCTCAGGATAATTATCAGCTCTTCTGAGATTATTAAAAGGGGATTTCTCCTCTGCTGTGTATTGTTTTGTATGAGTGCTCACTTTTAGAATGCTGATTAGTTCCTTTTGGCACTCATTAGATGTGGATGAGTTGGCAGTCCTCTCATGATGAGACAGTTTTCTGATGGGATCTTTTGCTGTTGATAAGCCTTTCCCCCTGGTGGAACTCCTATGGGCTGTGACTATGTGTAAACCAATAGCGGGATGATTGTAAATATGACCTTTGATTCTTATAAGAATAACAAGGACACGCTTTTTTCTTTCTGATAAAAAAAAAAAAAAAAAAAAAAAACCCTTGTATTTAGAGGTAACCAAACAAACAAAAACAACAATTAAGAAAACGAATTATAGACAATGATAGATATGTGTAAGTATAAAGAGATATATCTTCCACTATAATTCCTTGCTTCGATTATAGTTAATGATATTATTCGTAATTCATGTTGAGAAAAGTAGATCCCCTTTTGAACATATACGGATCCTTTTAGGAACTCACGTCCTTTATTAATTAAAAGGAGTGCCATGAAAAACTAAGTAGTTTTCCATTAAAATAATGAGTATCTCTTATGCATATATATATATATATATATATGGATACATATACTGAAACTATCTATCAAATTATTCTTAATTCATGTTGAGAAAAGTAAATCTCCTTTTCACCATAGAAGGAGTCTTTTAGTAATTCACATCCTTTGTTAATTAGAAGGAGGGCTTTTGTTTTCAGGAAATACTAAATATTTTTCTAATAAAATAATGAGTATCTCTTATACCTATATATATGGATATAATGAAACTGTTGAGAAAAGTAGATCTCCTTTTGAACATATAAGGAGTTTATTAGGAATTCATGTCCTTTATTAATTAAAAGGAGTACCTTTGTTTTCAAGAAATACTAAATATTTTCTCATTAAAATAATGAATGTTTCTTATGCCTATATATATGGGTATATATAATGAAACTATATACATAGTTAACTTTTCAAGGTAAAATCTAAATTGGTTAGACATAATTTGATAGAGGAAAAAAATGAATAAATGTGTCTTTAAATACCTAATATTGTGTCTTCCTTTCTCTCTCTATATAAAAATGTGCTCTCACTCATAATTTAATGAGTGTGTAAACTGTCATTACTTATGGTAGTTGGCTTTCTTTCGCTACATTATCAGAATCATAGTGAAACCATGTTACATTTTACTAGATCCCCAAGGATTTGGTAACCATTATCCTTTCCCCCTAGTGGATTCATCCCCCAATGTCATTTTTAGTAACACATGCTTTTCAGTCTCGTAGCATTTAAAAAATTCATCTATCATTTGATGAGGCTAGGATGGGTACTTACAACGTTGTTTTACTTACTTTTATGTGTTTCCAGGTCTAGGTAGCAAGAATATGTTACATCCTTTCCCCCATGAAGTTAACACCGTCCTCGGTGTACCTGTTCGCCAAGACTTGTCCTTAATTCTTCTTTAGGTCCTCGTTTCTTTCTCATTCTTTCGGAACAAAGCCCTGTTTTTTTGTTGTTCTTTAACCTGTTCTTTGCAGGGTATCACAAGGCTTGACTAGGATATCATCACACTTCAAAATTCAACATAAGAATGCATGCACATAAACCACTTTTACTTGACCACTTTTTATTGGAAATCTTCAGGAGGCAACTTACTATTTTATATTAATAGCATTGCATAAAAATGTTTTTAAGACATCAACCTGAAACATAAACATACATCGTCATGCTTATTAATATGGACATCAACTGCAATGTATTGCTCAAATTCAAACGTTATTTAATTTTATCGTTCACAAGGTACCAACACTCCTATTTATCTTATTCACTAATAGATCAACATGTTACTTCATAGGAATTAATTTGTACTTACAGTGCATCTACCTTTTCCAGAATCTACGAGTGACTTTCTAGTCTCTTCTCATGTCCTTTGACCAAGCAAGCACTTCAAGTGCTAACAGTACCCCGAGTACTGATCCAAGCTACCCAACATAAGGACACCCTTTTTCTGGCATATCTCCTACCCATGCTATTCAGGGTGCTTCGCCAAGCTGAGGCACTTCCTTACTTGCACACCATAACACCTAGAGGTTATTCTCTTCATGGAGCCCCCACTCTCGTGATAGTCCTCTCACGTGGTGGGAATGTGTGCAGAAGGAGTCCTAACCAAAATGTCTTATACCTAGGCATCCCTAGAATGCATATTGGTTCCTAGATAGATGGGGGGAAATGTGTACCTCTTGTACATTTTATTTAACACAACATTTCTTTGTAGTCAACAACCTTATGCGCATGAGATTTCTCCTTTAAATTTTCACAGTAATGGAGCCTTGGTTCTCTTCATGGTCATAATTGTCATGCCTACAACAACTCCATAGATGATTGGTCTCCATCAGTACTTGTGAAAATGTATATATAACAAAAGGAAATGGTCTTTATGTGTGCAACCCAATCCTTATGATTTACTTTGCACCAAAATTTTATGTACAAGATACATTAAGTAGTTGTATTATTGCATACACCCAACAACTATAACATTCTCATCCTACCTTCACTCAGAATTCACTCATAACAACATTCACAGTTAATTAGCAACCTCTTGTAAAGCATTTAACATTCACTTTTTCATATTTAACAGTTACACCCAAGGTAGCACCTTCAAACTCATTTCTCTCACCATTCACTGTTATGCTTAATGGCTAACCATCCCCAGGTTCATTAGTTCATGAACTATGATGATAGAAAGCTAGCTTAGCAATACATAACATAATTCTTAAAGTATATCCAAGATTGTACGTTAGTCATGTGCGTTAGTTATGTGCATACGTATAGGTTAAACATCCAAGGTCCTGTCCAAATTAATTCCTCACATTTCTTTATGTACCCAATATTGAGAACCATACTTTTGTGATATTTAACCTAAATGATCAATCAAATCAATTTGTTTTTGGCTATAACTAGTCATGCATCTTAACAAAAATATCCCATTGCCAATCATTATGCATATATGCAATCATAACCATTCGACTGGTATGTACTGATGTATTCAATGCAAATGTTTGTTCCTACTTTTCATGAAATACCAAATGCAAATAGTTGTTTCATATTCAATATAATGTTAGTATTTGTACCTCTAATACTACTAACATTCATTTGATACAACGTACATTTTTTTTGCATACCTTTTGCATAATCCTAACAATATATGCCTTTAATATAGTTACTCTTTTGGAATCACTTATCTTCCTAGTTAGATCTCATACATGATAACTTTAGCTACATTTTTGCTAGAATTTTGGGAGTAATGTATTTACTTCTTCCTCGAAGGATCAATTCATCAAATTCCATTTAATAGCTACCTTGTCATCTTCAAGAAGCTACCTTGTTATCTCCAAGATCTTCTACTTCCTTATTTTAATAAAAGGTACATATAAAGTAAGTTTTACTTATTTTTCCTGACATGATGGGACCTCTAAATTGAGTGAAACATATCCTCATGAGCCACTTCACATTTTATTCATTGCTAATAGAGAACATAAAAAGGTATAGAAACTTAAATTCTGATTCAACGTGGAAGTTCTAAGAATCCTTTCCAATATATATCAGGACATTAGTGGCTAGTCCAAACTATGAATGTAGGTCCTAAAGGTTACTTCTTTCAACAATTCAAATTCCACATTACTGTTCATTCGATAATTTCATTGACCCTAAGTTTGTCTATGCAGACTTATAAACCTCACTGCAAAATTGCAACTTTGCAATTTGTTAGTCCTATTTATTACATCTTACAATTTGACATTTTTAATTATTATTAAAAATTATTTTTATTTGTCAATTGCTTGAATATGTGAATATATAAGAGAATCAACTTTCGTTAGATATTATAATGCCAAACTTTACAATTATGTATAATCACTACTACAATAATTAATATCAAACTAAACACAATATACTTGGATCAATGACACAAAAGTTGGTGATCAACACAGCATAAATTATATAAAGGAAACTTATTTAAATTCAATATGCAACACAAGATTTGAGACATTTATATTTTTGCCAAACTAAATATTATGAGTAGTGGATACCTAAGGAAGATAATAACATGCTGTATTAAGCTATACAAATATTGAAATTCCAATTATAATGCATCATTGATCAATACATAATCAAATCTATCATACTTCAACTATCCTATTTGTTTAAGTAAAAGAGATAAACAATCTTGAATCCCCACATTATCATATCACTAAATGTGATATACATCTGACCAACTATATTTATCCTCTAAAGGGGAGGGGGAGGGACACTATTAAAAGTTAGTTGTCCCTTAAAATTATATTACATTTTTCTCTTATATGGGTGCTATTCTGTTTTAGGTGTACCTATCACTTTATTTTTGTAATATTTGGTGACCAAGTGGTGTTGTTGTGTATTAGGTTACTATATACATGGTATTTAGACTTGAAATATTGTTGTGTATCGGGTCACTTTCTACATGGTATTTAGACTTGCAATTTTGTTGTATATTGGGTTAATATTTGCATGGTAATTAGACTTGAAATTTGTGATTCTTATATTTTAAAGAATGAATTTACCTCTACAATTGTGTACCCTACTTTGCAGTATTGGTAGAAAAAAGTGTTTAACTACCAGAAAATGTTATATGATTTAAAGACCAACACTAGAGAATAAAATAATAATACTTTTACATTTTGTCTCTAAGAATGTTAGAATGTAGTATTAGTAGTATACAAGTAGTTGTGATGATTCCCTCATTAACGAGGATTTTGTGCATCATTGAGAAATACATAATCCAAGCTATCATATTTCAACTATCCTATTTCTTTAAGTAAAAGAAATAAACAATGTGGCATCCACACATTATCATATCACTAAATGTGATGTAATACATCACACCGACTGTATTTATCCTCTAAACGGGAGGTGAAGGAGAGACACTATTAAAAATTAGATGTCCCTTAAAATTATATTACATTTTTCTCTTATATGGGTGTTATTATTTTTTAGGTGTACCTGTCACTTTATTTTTGTAGTATTTTGGTGACCAAATGGTGTTGTTGTGTATTGGGTCACTATCTACATTGCATTTAGACTTGAAATATTGTTGTGCGTACGGTCACTATCTACATGCTATTTAGACTTGTAATTTTGTTGTATAAAGGGTTAATATCTGTGTGATATTTAGGTTTGAAATTGTGTGATTCTTCTATTTAAATAACGAATTTACCACTACACTTTTGTACCCTACTTTGTAGTATTAGTAGAAAAAAGTGTTTAACTACAAGAAAGTGTTATACTATTTAAAGGCCAACACTCGAATAAAATAATAATATTTTTACATTTGATCTCTAAGTATGTTAGAACGTAGTATTAGTAGTATACAAGTAGTTGTGATGATTCACTAATTAACTACAATTTTGTTTAGAACATGTTCTACTTTAAGTGTACATGACAAATATGAAGTGAGTACATAGTCATCTTGGAAATTTTATTAAGTCAAATGTGAATCAATTTTCTAAGTTTTTATGATATGTGACTTATAAATATTCTACTATTTTTGAATTTATTGATAGAAATATTTGTGTGCCCTTCTATTCAGGATCATTCTATAGTGAACTTGAAGGGTTTTTTAATAAACAATGACTTAGTAAGAATGGAACCATAATAAAATTGGTAAATGAAAGAGTAATCCCTCTTAACTTGAGAGAAATGGTGGCCATAATCAAGAAAACAATTAGGGGAAAAATTTATCCCATGGGCTATTTTTCAACTCTTTAAAAAAAATGGGCTATGTTGTTGCTTGAAATCTATGTCTAGGCTAGTCCAATATGACCTAATGGGTTCAGTCAATACTTGTAGGTCATTAAGCAATGACATTCTTCTAGGTCACTAAAATAAAAGTTTGGATTCTGTTAAAGATGATATAATAGTGACATTCAAGCAGGTTTTAATACTAAGCTTATATGGATAGAATTAGCTCATCATTATGTTTAATAATGGAACTCTTCCTCATGGAACCTTGAACTTAAATATTTTCTAAAAGGTGGTTGTGAACGATGTTTGGTATTTTGATTTCATTAATTTTTTCTATCTATTTACATCTCCCCTTACATAAATAGTAGTTTATTGAGTAGTTTACAAGTATCTTTGGAAATTTATCCCCTACTTAGCCCCAATGTGAACTTGTTTTCTAAATAGATTATATTTTTTTCCTTCAAACTTGTAGTCCTTTGTTATGGGTTGTATTGTCATAATCCTACAAGGAACATGATAAACTTAAGTTCATCCATCAATGCTCAACAATTAGTATCCAACAGAGAGAATAATCCACATCCCTCCAAGAAAATAAATGACTTGAAAACATATTAAAATCCTAACATCATGACTTATCCAACTATGCTAGCATAGGATGGTTTGTATATAAGAATATTTTCTCTAATTTGTAAATTGATGAGATTACAGCTTTTGGACAAGACCTTGGTAAACAATATTAATGAAATATGAAATCTAGAAAGACTTAGAACTCTCTTTCCCACGAGACTAAAGGAAGCTTCTTTAGGTTTCCTATTTCATATAAAATCCATGAGAGTGAGAGTAAAAGAGAAAGTGAGAAAAAAGGAAGAAAGAAAAATACTAGGATTTATTGTGCTTTTGAGAGTGGAAGTGGAAGCGGAAGTGAACACGAAAATGCGAGAAACATAAAGAAGGACAAAGACCGAGATTTCTTTTCATCTTAAGAGTGAAACTAAAACTAATAGTGATGCAAGGAAAATGAAAATCATCTTAAGAGTGAAACTAAAACTAATAGTGATGCAAGGAAAATGAAAAGGAAGATAAGGGAGTAGCAGTACTTTTGTTCAATGAAACAATTTAGTTGAGGCTATATTATTGAAGCTTGGGAATTGAAAGGAATGCTACAACTTCGTATTTTTTCCATTGTAGTTATAAAAATGATGAGTTCCTAGTTTAGAACCATTAATAGTGCTTCAAAGGAATCAATGATTCTTTGGTTAATTATTATTTTGAGTTGATTAGACCATTCATTTTTCCACCTCTATTCAACATGTTAAATCAATATCTTATTCTTACAATTGAGTTCCAATTTACTCCTAGAGTGGATTTCTAATGGAATGGTTACTTTGAACTTTGTACATTTAATGTGGGATTTATAAGAATAGATTTTATTTTTGTCAAATTACAATATGCATTTGAATATATTTGAACACTTCAAAGCATCACACTTTCTATACAATTGTAGGTAGCTCAAAATGAGCATACTTTGTATAATTTTGAAGTTTTATGCATTTTTTGAATTATATTGTCTAATGCTACAACTTACTATAAATTTAGATCTTTAAGTTCCTTAATATAAATCACCAAGTCTACAACAACTACATTTTAGTTTTCCTTTCCATCTTTTACCTATGGACTTATTATTGCACCTTCTTGGGGCAATTGCTAGTATAAATTTAAATAAGACTTGGATTTAAGTTCTATCGCATACTTGATTTATATCACAACAATTTCAAGATTTGTCTTACTGTGTTGTTTTTCAACATATCTTTCCATTCCAGAGGATCTCGTGAGGTAAGTCCTGCGATCTTGTTTTTTCTCTATATTTTCATCGCTTCGTCCCTTCGTGAATTATAAACCAGGAGTAATCAGGTGTTAAGATATTTCTTGATTCATATAATGGCCGCAAATGTTAGATCTGATAGAGAGCAAGGAAAATCGGCTTCGGAGGCCAAAATGAGAAGATTAGAGTATAGTTTAGTTAAAGATGCAACAGAGTGTTCATTCGGGAGAAGATTATCTATCAGAGATGAAAGCTCGTCTCATTATCACGATGTAATTGCCCCACCCATAATGAGTTCTGTCGATATAGCCCCACCAAGATATAGTTCTGTAGACTTTGCCCCACCTAGGATGACTTCAGTGGAAGGTGTTGATCCACCTAGGTTAAGCTCTGCTAACGTTTCCCCACACAGGATGAGTTTCACTACAGAGAACTATATACTGGGTGGCAGGCCTTCATCCGCTACAAAAATTGAGCGGGCAGAGAGCAGTGAAGCTGCTCACCCAACTATTTCATTTAAGCTTACCTCCCAGATGGCCATATCATCCGAACCTCGAGATACCTTCAACGGGAATTTGAAGAGTGCGGTCGATTGGATTCGGGAAGTGGAAATGTGAGGGCGATTGTGCTTACAGACGATAAGATATTCAGCACCCATGTCGACCATAAGATCCGGGTGTGGAGTTGGTGGAGCTCCAGTAAACGGAATAGAAAACGGAATAGAGCACCCAATAGAAGATGAAATGCCCACTGAAAAATGGAATAGATAACGGAATAGAGCCAGAATCCGATCTGATCCAAGTACAGATCGTCGCATCAGCAGATCCGCTGAATAACAGATTATTACCCCATGTTGCCAGAGATAGAATTGCATGTTGTGGGCCGGCAAGGATATGTGAGGAAGAGTATCGCTCTTTCTCCCAGCAAACTATGCGACCGTTGGAAGTTCCTGCGAACAGAGCAGATCCATTCGCGTTCAGAGCAAGAGCTTTTATGGGCCCCATCCCATTTTCATGACCAGAGCTGCTTTCACCGCGTAGGGTTGTGAGGAGCATATGCGGCGACCGCCCAAAATTTTTTCTCCAGATCTTGACAGTGCAGTCATCTGATCCAGTGAACAGCAATACCGCGTCGTCGTGAGCATCGATTGTTTCAATGCATTTCAGATCTGATATTCTCCATACCTTCATAGTCTTGTCCCATGATCCAGAATAAAGAAAATCATCATGGTGGGCCAGCGAAGAAATGGCTATAGTGTGCTACATAGACCGAGCATTTTCTTGACCAGCGATGTATAGTATCACGTTTTGGCTTCATCCAGTGATGTATAGTATCCATGAAGGTCGAGATCATCGCCACTCGCTGGAACCCGAACTCGACCGACTCCACACCCGGATCTTATGGTCCGTATGGGCGCTGAATACCTTATCATCTGTCGGATCCGGTGTAGAGATTCCCATTAGCAAATGCCAAAGAAAATATGTGGCCATCTGGGCGGTAAACTTAAATGAAATAATTGGGTGTGCAGTTTCACTGCTCTCTGCCCAGTCATCCCTCTTGTAAACCCCTGAATGTGTTGTAAATAAATGTGTTGTAAATTTTTGAATATTATTGTATTTTTCTTCTGGTGAGGAGCCCAAGGCCAAGGCCAAGGCTCCACCAGTAAGACCTTATAACTAATACTAGCTAAAGTTCGTTAGGAAACTTAAGAATTGGACGTAGCTCAACTATGGGAACTGAACCCAAGAGGGAAAAGAAAAGACAATGGTCATAGAGCCTTAATTTTGATAACATAGCTTTAGTATCGTTTTAACCATGGCATCCTACATGGATTAGCCCAATTAAAAAGAAAAAAAATACAATATCCAGCGATTTAAAATCAAAACGTTAATAAGACATAATCTAAATAGATTTCAATGATAATAATCTTGACAAAAAGGTTAAGGCGTTATGTAGAAAGTAAAAGAAACCAAAGAGAGAAACAACCTAAGGAAAAAATATTTGAGGGATCATATGTTATAGTCACATTAAAGAATGGAAATAAATAAAGGAGATGTCACCATGTACATATCCATACATCTAGATTTAATGTTGCCGACATATAATTTACCTTGACTTTTATATATAAATATATATTTATCTATATATTAAAAGGGTGATAGTGAGGTTTCTACGTGGTAGGAATAGTATATGTTTATATTTTATTGAAGAAGCACACTCCCTTAGTAGGGGTATTAGAAAAATCATAAGAAGCTTCTTAGGGTTATACTTAAACCAGCAAAGAAAGTGGGGTTTAGGAAACATCTCTCTTTCTATGGAAACAGAACTTAGTTTTAGTATCCCTAGAAGAAAGGAAATAAAATGGAAACAAAAAAAATAAACCCAACCCCTTTCCACCATAGGGAGAGCCTCAACAAGGAGTTGTCTCGGGCATGTTTTCCACGTGGAAGCAACAATGGTATGTAACCTGCCATGTAGCACTGACTAAGGAGGCGAAATCCGGGGGGGGGTGAATCTTGGCCTGCAATGTTAAAAGGCAAAGGTTTTCGATAGGAGAAGGCAGGAGCCAGGGAAGAGGGCCACATCCATGAGGGGTATGCATTTGGGGAAAGGGAAGCCTTTTGGGAAAAACCAACTAGGTATTTACACTTTCACCGGTTCTGTCCAAGGTGTTGCGATTGAGGCTTGGGAAAAACAAAGATGACAGGAGGGGAGTCTAATGTTTAGCAGAACGCTGACACGAGGATGTTTTTGAAAATCTCCTGGGTTGTATGATTTATAACTACTGGTACGTTAATGCCTGACCCTCGATGTATAGGGTGGGATTACTAGATGGCTGGAGTTTCCATTTGAAATTTTGCTGGGTATATTTTTATTTGGTTTATTTATGATTGCCGATATATATTTATGACTTGTCTTTGGATGACTCGATGACATACTCCATGATTTATTAGATTTGTTGTATAGGTTTTGATATTGCTTATTTAAGATTTGTCGTATACATTTGCACTTCTGCTTTGGCTAATTTATTGGTGTAGAAAAATCTTGGACAATCAGCAGAATAGAAGGGAATTCAACACAAAATTATTTATTGATAATGAATAGAAAATAATGTTAGATAATCTCTAGCTACATAAATCAAATGAGGACTGAAATATCAAGCATCAATAAATGGCTCGCTTGTGCTAGCTTCGATCCTCACAATCGAGATCACTCAGATTTCCAATCTTGGCTTCTTTTTATTAATGGAGTTTGATGAACCAGATCCATCATGTTGGGATCATCCATGACTTAAGGGATATCCTATATATATTTATGATTTGATTCTTTTTATTTATTTATTTTTGGGTGAAGTCTTGGGCAATCTTCCTTATGATAATATCGGCCCATTTATTTATTTTTCTCTCGGTGATATTTACCTTGAAAAACGTTAAAGGGTTGGGGAACATCCCTGGTAGAAAAATTAGCACGTTCTCTACTTTTTCATGTTGAATCGCATATTATTTTTTCCAATTTCTCAATTGCTGGGTGAACTCCTTCATGGGAGGATCGACCCACGTCTCAACGAGGATGCCTGTGAAGCTTGATTTTTAGCAATTGGTGTTTTTTTTTAAAGTCTGCGATTTGATTTCAAACATGTAGTTTGATACCTTCGGAAGAGAGATCGTACCCCCTATATTTTGCTCTGCCCATGTACCTTCCTACAAAGAGAGAGCGTCCTTAACAAGAGAGTCTATTTTCATGTTGTGTTCTCTTATTATATGAGGGAAGGAGATTAATCCGAACAGTCTAATTATTCCCAGAACTCTAGCAACGATAAGACCTAGAGCCGTCCTCCAAGATTTTAGAAAAGAAATGATAGGTTCTTTTAATATCTTGGTATCTTTCTGCTTAGGAGGCTTCCAACCGTATATGTAGGAAAGCCTAATTTTTTATGGGACAGCAGTCCCATGGACAAATCTTTGCCTTGAAATCTTCTGATTTCTAAATAGCCACAACTCACACAGAACAAAAGAGGGCAAGGCCTTGTGACCTTAAATGGATTAATGTAATACCCAGTTTCCAAAACATCATTCGAAAATATGTATTATGTATTATCTGTAATAATAAAATCTGATTTTTAGATCCCATGCCAAGGATGCATTTGGGAAAATAGTTAGAAACACTCTTGGAGAGAATTTACGAGAATGATGTAAAAGTATGGCAATGATTATTTTGCAAATTGTAATCCTTTTTAATTAAACAAAAATGTCACACGATGTGACAGTTTGGTGGATGTAACCCAGGGATTTGGGCGAACCACGTACATTGGTGTCCTTCTTGTCTTGTATTTTAATGTATTATTTCCCCTTGTTTTGTGTTTGCATACTTTACTCTTATGTTGTGCAACCTTGTCGATGGATTAAACACTGCATAATGATAAATCGAGCAATGTTACTGTTATCCTGATGATTTATTGTCTGTACACTAGTAATGTTTAAAATGGCACTATGTTGATGAAATACTTGTAGACTATACTTCTTAAGTTATGAATAATAATTTTTGGAATTACCTTGAAGACATTGTCATCAACACAACAAATATATTGTAAGTTGAAGAGTCTAAAAGATGTGGTTAACATGGATGAAAATATACTTATTATAGTTCATTAGTTGGGAATGAATAATGAGTAATATTTATCCTTGATGATGAGTACACTATGGCAGAAGGTTAGCAATTATAATCTGTTAGTTGCAAGTCAGTATATGTTGAGATATGGTTGAAGGATTTGAGTTTGTTTTAAATGATAGTGGGAAGCTGCACAAAAAGTGCGCTATCTAGAATAAACATAGTTACGTAGACTTAGAAGGCATTGTGCAAATGATATCAAATCATAGAATTATGTTATTGAGTATAATATTAAGAGAGGTGTATGAAGTTATAGTTACAAAGAAAGAGCCTCTTTAGAAAAAACTAAATCTAAAGAAATCTTAGAAAGATGTGGCTAATGTTTTTCTTTGACATCGGGGGGATGTTACAGTTACATTGTTTCAATAATGCTTCATAACGTGTTTGGGTCTTATAATTATCATTCACTGTTATTATCTAGATGATCCGGTTGAAATATTTTCTATTACTGTTTAAAGGCAAAAAGACTAGCTACTCATGGTAACGATGTAAACACAGACTATTGTAGAATAAAGGTTGAAGTTAATTTCCTAGTGTATTAAGTAATAAGGACCATAAAAGGAAGGAATTAATGCTTTCATTTAATTCGTAATGACTGATGCTGATTTAAATCCTACATATTTTCAGATATGGATGTTTGATGCTTGTAATGATCAATGTCATTGATTTGTTTGGACATACTTTCTTGTAATGCCATGATAAATATGCCACTAACAGGTGTGATTCATTTTGTAGTAACAACGAAACAATATTTAACCCTTTTCACACACAAATGGCATTAAGGTATAAGGGGTATGTTACAGATGGTATCAGAGCTAGAGTTGAAACACTTGGTCCTATTTGGGCTCAAAACGCTCCTACATGTTTTGTTCGGAACTAATGATTGATTTTTTCCTTTTGATAATAGGAATCAACAACTTTACACTATGCAGGTACCATAAGATATACCAAACACAGATATTTTTGACCTTGTAGTTGTGCAGGAGAAGGTGGAACGTTTTTATTAAATCATAACAAAGATGGCCCATTACTTTTGCCAGTTCAAGGTGAGGCCCAATGAGGTAAGAAAACAGGTATCTGGTTAAATTCCTTGATTACATTCGAATAGGTTTACGAATGGCTACGACAATTGCTTCGTCTCTATTTGTGTCGCACAAATAAATTTTAATGAAGTATAGAAGTCTCCTTAGACAAACTCATGGTAGATGAAGGTACTATAGCAATCTATGTCTCTAATAGTAATTTTGAATTGCTAAAAAGCAACCTTTGAAACTTGCATGCATGGTTGAACCTCCTACTAATGACTTTGGTATATAAAGGATTCTTAGAAATGCAAGGTTGACAAATTGTAAAAGGTAGCTTTGAAAGCCGTCGAACAATTGTTGTTAAGGACTAGTGGGAAAAGGTTACGTCACTAACAATAAAATATAGGACTGCTAAGGATGTAATTTGATTTAAGGTCCTCTAGACCTAATTTGGGGTTCATTATTGTAATAAATGTAAGTGGCTCATGAGAGTATGATACAAAGTCTTAGAGGCATCCGATTATATATATGTATGCATATACCTAAAAGATAGCCATTAAATGGAACTTGATAGTTGAGCATTTAGGAGTAACTGTAATACCTTAAAGACTCTCTAAAAGTTTAGCCGCAAAACTATCACGTATAGTAAAATGGGTTAAGCAAAAGGTAACTAATGCTAAAGTAGTAGCCATTCTAAAACATATGTTGCACTGTCAAGATTATATAAAATGCAAATTGTATTTAATAAAATGTTACCAATATTAACACTATGTAAAATAGGAAAGCACCTCTTTACATTGGTATTTCACGTGAAAACCAAGAATGAAACGATTACATTAAATCATATGGATACATGTTAGTCAGACAAAGACGATTGAATATAGATGTTGATAATAAATAATTGGTTAAGGTGCATGACTAATTATAGCCAAAGTAAATTTATTGATTGAGCATTTAGATCAAAGGCAGGAAATAACGTTTCTCAAAGATTTGGGTCCATTTGGTTTTTGACAAAACTCCATCACCTATATGTATGCACATAACTATCATACGACTTTGGGTCCTAAATACATAAAGGAATAATTGTGTTCGTGAACTAATAAAAATGGTTAGTCGTTACACCAAATAAGTGAATGATGAAAGAAGTGAATGTTATTTTTTTTTTGGACCTGTGTGCGACAAAAATTCTCAGTGTGTGACAAAAATTCTCAGAAAGTAAATATTAACTTCCTTATCACAAGTTGCTGAATTAACTTATGAATGATGAATGCCATTAGCGTACAAAAAATATATGCTACGTAAAGTTATAGAATTCAAGTTAGTACAATATAGAATTCAAGTTATTTCAGAATTCAAGTTTCTTCAGAATTCAAGTTAGTACAATATAGAATTCAAGTTATTTCAGAATTCAAGTTACTTTAGAATTCAAGTTAGTACAATATAGAATTCAAGTTATTTCAGAATTTAAGTTAGTACAATGTAGCACTGTTATAAGGTACTCTTTACATATAATTATTGGGGTGCAAGAAATTGGGTTATGCACATCAAGACTATTGAGCTATCTATACAGTTTCATTGGCATGAATGTTCTCCTTATACACTTTCACAAAAAACGACAACATTCCTTACAGTATTTCTTCAAGAAAAGGGAAAAGGAAAAAAAAAATAGACTACTTATGAACTTGGACTCCAATACAACTAAGGTAAATAGCATGATGTGTCGTGCCTAATATTTCTTGAGGAACAGAAGGAGTACACCTATATGAAGACTGTCATTTTGACGAACTAAGAATACTTGTAAGACATGACATAAGTAGTTGAGGTATGAAATTATGATTACTTTGGATTATAAAGTTGGAATATCCCTAGTAATTATCCAAATAATAGATGAGTCAAGATTTCTAATGATATTGATGTTGAAAATAAGTGAGTTGATGAATGCCATATAATGTTATATGCTAACATTGCAGGATATGCTAGGAACACTATCATTCGGAATTGACTATTAGAAAAATATTCGCTGATGTATATAATGAAGCTTCACCAAGATTACGACCATTGCTACAAACGATGTACATCATGGTATACAAATCCGCCTACGTATATAAATCCGTTAAGTGATGTGTTTGCGAATTAGGTGTATGCAAAAACATGATTATTAACCTTTACCACCAATAAGCCTTTGAATAACATCATCATTACAAAGAAAGAAAATAAACATGCACAACATAATACTACAAATGAGACATCCATATTCACGTGGTTCACCTCATCCATGAGGCTACATCTACCAAATCATTTATTCTTTTTATTTATTTATCAAAATAGAGTACTTACAAAGTCACGGCTCCTCTATGGTCGGTTTACCTTACCACAAAGCTCTTCGCAAAAAGCCTCTTGTAACTAAACAACCCAAATTTTTTTTTTGGACTCCTTATAACCAGCTCATAAAAGGATTTAAAATCCCCATTGGGCACTTGGTGAATTTCGACTTTAATAAGAAATCACGAAGACATTTTTATAACTCTAGTTGATAACTAAAACACCCTATTCCAGGTATACGTTTTTATATCCCTAACCGCCAAGGCCAAGAGGGAGAAATAATAGACAGCATGAAATCACATTGAAGCAGGTGTTGAACCCTAATTCTGTATCTCTATATATTTCAAATTATGATAATCAAAAAAAATATTTGACTACGAGATTTCCTATGTTTTCTTGGCGTTTAAGCACAACTATTACTTCCCACCGGTTGCAATATTTTTTCTGTGATGCTATTTTATTTGACAAGTTTACTTGAAGGTTTGGGGACAAGAGCTTCCAGCGTGATTTAAATCTAAAAACATTTGCAGCAGCAATTACTTCCTTTCCCCATATCCCTACTTTATTAAGTCACACTATTTTGGAAGATTTTGACATCACTCGTCAAATAAAGGTGGTAAGGAAAACTGTCATATCCTAATCTGCTCTTTCTCCATATGAGTTTTAATTATATTATTGAATTATTTATACCATTTAAAAATATTTATGTTAGGCATTGTCATAAAATATAGGCCCTAGCTCTAAACCGTCACAACTTAACAAACACCCACCACTTTGATACTAGCAGGCATTGGGCCACTACTCTAACCACATGGCTACTAGATTTATATTATATAAATCTGAACCTACAGTTTTCCATCAATTTGTTACCCACAGGTATTGAATCTATCCTTTTAAAGACACAGATTAAAATTATAAAATAGAAATCAGTCCCAGTTAAATGCATAGCCATTTATCTATCGACATTCATTGGTAGGAACCACTTACCATATTCCTACATCTATCCATGAAAAGACCAGTGAAAATATGCATACCAAGTGATGTGCTTGCTCCTCCTACCAGAGAGAGCATAAGCGCTACTGTGACTTGAGAATCCACATCCCTCCTGCCTTAAATACCTTCACACTGTTCAACGTTTCCCAACAACCTTTGAGGGCTCCCCCCTTCCAAAACCACCTCCCTCATACATATACAATACTCATTTCTTTCAGTAATGCCATCCTCTTCTGCCCACCTGGCCAGAAATGCTAAACATAGCACTTTTACCGTTGAAATTGTCGAGAGGGATTTTAGGCTGATAATTTCCAAGATTTAAGGTGATCGTTTCAGCCCAAGATTTTGGCCATGGTTGTCAAGGTTTAGGGAGGATTTATTTCCCTCCTTCAAGAAGAAATTAACGCAACCGATGAAGGAATTAATTCTTCGGTTTTTTTTTAATCTCCTTCTTCAATATTATAAAATCCATGCCCTTCTATTATTTTTTCCATTTTTTTTTTACATCCTTTTTAAAAAGGACTTAATTCCTATCATTCCCGTTTGACATATATAATATGTCACTATATATATATAAGAAAAAGATTCAATCTATTTATCTAACAAACCTATGTCAATAAAAGACTTACCCTTATCTTTTCCTTTTGACATAATTCTATGTCAATTTTACATAGGAAAGTGACTTGATCCATCTTTTCCTTATATAATAGAACTATGCCATTTTATACAATAAAATGACTTATCCATTTTTTCCTTTTTGACCAATTTATAAGGCGAATAACTCATATAGTTTCTTAACCATTAATTCTTTGGGATGGTTTTTCCCCTTTGGTTCTTCCTATTTTACGGTAATTCCCCTCGACCCTTTTGCCAAGGTCATTACCCCTTCAAATTACTTAGACCATGTCTTACTTACGTTTGATATTAAGTAGTTGGCCATTTAATTGGGTTAAATATGGCGACACAGGAATCCCTGTGGATTCCATAGTCATGATGAGACCAAAGCTATGTTCTCGTAACTAAGGCTCTTTGACCTTTTCCTGCTCTTTTTCCCTGTGGGTTCAGTTTCCCATTGTTGAGAAGCGTCCAACTCTTAAGTCTCTTAAGGAAATTTGGATAATATCAATTACAAGGTCTTACTAGTGGGGCCTTGGCCTTGAGCTCCTCACCAGAAGACGAATACAATATTATTCAATAGTTTACAACGCATTCAGGGGTCTATATGAGGGATGTTACATCCTTTTCCCCTAAAAAAATAACACTGTCCTTGGTGTTTCCTATTTTCAATCAATTTCGTTCTTTTGTTCTGTCGTCCTTTCTTGTTTTCATCTTTCTCTTTTGATTGCTTGCTTTGTATTTCCTGTCATGATCCTGCATTTAAAAATCATTCATATGAATGTATACTAGCATAGATATTGAAAAAATGTAAAACTCATAATTCAACACTATACAATGGTTCCAATATGCATGTTAGTTCTATTTGCCAAAAAATAGACATATTACCTCATAGGTACCAGTTTACCTGTAATGCACATACCTCTTCCTGGCATTATTCTTTTCTCTAGATGTTGTCCATCCCAGCACTCCAAGTGCTAACAGTACTTCAAGTACCAATTCAAGCCACCCAACACAAGGACGATACCCACCCTTAGGCGTATCTCCTTTTTGTGCTATTCAGGGTGCTTCACCACTATTCTTTTCTCTGGATTTTCCTCCATCCCAGCACTCCAAATGCTAACAGTAATTCAAGTACCAATTCAATCCACCCAACACAAGGACGATACCCACCCTTAGGCATATCTCCTTTTTGTGCTATTCAGGGTGCTTCACCAAGATGAGGCACCTTCGTTCTCGCACACCCCCACAATGCCTAGAGGTTATTCTCTTCCCAGAGTCCCCCACTCATGTGAAAATCCTCTAATGTGTGCTGAATGAGTCTTAAACAAAATGTCTTACATCTAGGCATCCCCAGAATGTATAGTGGTCCCTCGTTGGCCTGGGGGAAAACAAGGTAGCTTTCATCCACTACCTCCATCACCACTTTCTCGTGGTGATAACCTTTTTCACGTTTGACATATATAACATGTCATTATATATATACATATATAAGAAAAATATTCAATCTATTTATCTAACAAACCTATGTCAATAAAATACTTACCCTTATCTTTTCCTTTTGACATAATTCTATGTCAGTTTTATATAGGAAAGTGACTTGATCCATCTTTTCCTTATAATAGACCTATGTCATTTTATACAATAAAATGACTTATCTATTTTTTCCTTTTTGACCAATTTATAAGGTGACTAACTCATATAGTTTCTTAACTGTTAATTCTTTGGGATGGTTTTTCCCCTTTGGTTCTTCCTATTTTACGGTAAACCCCCTCGACCCTTTTACCAGGGTCACTACCCCTTCAAATTACTTAGACAATGTCTTACGTACGTTTGATATTAAGTAGTTGGCCATTTAATTGGGCTAAATATGGAGACACAGGAATCCCTGTGGATTACATAGTCATGACGAGACCAAAGCTACGTTATCGTAGTTAAGGCTCTTTGACCTTTTCCTGCTCTTTTACCTTGTGGGTTTAGTTTCCCGTCATTGAGAAGCATCCAACTCTTAAGTCTCTTAAGGAACTTTGGATAGTATCAATTACAACGTCTTATTGGTGGGTCCTTGGCCTTGATCTCCTCACCAAAAGATGAATACAATATTATTTAATAGTTTAGAACGCATTCAGGGGTCTATACGAGGGATGTTACATGTAAGTTGCACTCAATTACTCAGAAATGAGTAAGGAGTAATGTTTCTAGATGATTACAAGGATATATAACTCATGAATGATGATTAAATGATTTAATTAAAATCTATAATTATCGATAGATGAGTTGACTAACCATGTATCCGATTCACGAATCGGGACAATGATAGTAAAACCATAAGTACCAAGGAGTGTGTGATATAAATAGTCAAATTTAAAATTTATACCAGATACGAACAAGGAAAAAAATTTGAATGCTGCGGGAGCACCATGGTGTTAGGAAAGTGATTGCTGTGTGAGCACATTGGTGTTAGGCATATATGCTGCAGGAGCACAATGGTGTTAGGAAAGTGATTGTCGTGTGAGCACATTGGTGTTACGCACATGGTGTGGCAAAAAGACCTAGGACAAAATTGGACATCTGGAAGACAGGACACTGTTTGATGTCACGGAGGGGAAAATTTTTAACTAGTGGTTAAAAGGGAGACTAACCTCAGAAATTGTTGTGTAACATACCTCTTAGACCTAAGTGTCTTCTAGTGTGGAAAAGGGTAAAAGTTTTTGTTTCAAAGATACTACAAAAAGAGTCAATTTTGTTAGCGGCATACTTACATGGTACTTCATATAAAAAATGTCCAATTAGATTATGTCGAAACCACATGCATTGTAAAACAATCATGCGACGATTTTATTTAATGTGAAACTCCCCAAGATATTATTCGTAACCACAAGAATTGCATCATCATGGTGCCCTGAAAAAGGCCTACTTTGCATGCAATAAAACATTATGATAACCATGACATTATTTGAGTAACTTTTATAGTCACTACATTATATTTACAGAAGATGATCATATGAACTGAAATAGCATGAAGAAAATAAAACACAACATATCACAGAGGGACGACAATAAAACACCATGAAGCCCAAACATGAAAGAGACATCAGAGTACGTGGTTCACTTCATCCATGAGGCTACGTCCACCAAAGGTTGGGCTTATCTTTTATTCATAAAAATTCACCGATCAAGGTGTACAATCCACATCATAAGTGATGTGACCTCAGATCCTCATACAATAAATAGGATACCTCATTCTGAGGCCCACATAAATAAAAACACCTTTGGATAAGCTAGCAGAGTAGGTACTGCCTCCATTCTAGAGTTTGTTAATACAACAATCAAATACATAACTATAACAAAGTATAAGTCTCACTTATCATGAGGGTAAAATAGTTCTAGTCTCCCAGATAGGAAGATCCAATAAAGTAATCAATGAAGAGAATGACTCGACACCAGATAGTGGATGCATAAATTTAACTATTGGGATTTAAAAGATACTAACTTTTATAATGATCTGGTATTAACGCTTTTCCCAGGTAAACTACACTAAGACAAAAGAATCATGATGAAGCATTAAGTTTCTATGAGCAAAAGAAAGCAGTCCAATAAGGTGCTAAAGCCTTTTCCCCAGTAGCCTACGAACCATGTAAAATGCATTTTGTGCATTTTAGCGAATCAAAGGGGTCCAATCTTGGAAAACAACAAGGAGGTTTTTGCAAATACCACCCAAAACAATTGTATTATCCCAGTAGCAATGATTTTTATTTCCCACTCATTAAAACATTAAAAACACCAGAATAATTCTCTAGACTGTACATAATTCCAAAACATTGGAAACCAGGATATTTTTCTAGACTATACAAAATTCCAAAACATTGGAAATCAGGATAATGTTCTAAACTATACATAATTCCAAAACATTGGAAATGAGGATAATTTTCTAGACTATACATAATTCCAAAACATTGGAAACCAAGATAATTTCCTAGACTATACATAATTCCACTGCAATGATTCTTTAAACCTTTAATACGGAAAAGGGTGAAACCTAGCATCCTCTTTTATTTACCAGTCATCTCCGCCTTAGTGCGTGTAACCCTTGTGAGTTTTCATACTTGAAATTACCACAAACCCCCCACATAACTTTCCAGATTGGAATTAGGATCTACCTACAATTGAGATTCTGGGTGAAAAGGATCCTACAAGAAAGCCTAAGTATGGCATATATTTAGTAAACAAAGTATCCATTGCAGGCATCTGATTAATCCCATAGTCAAATTACAGTTTGATTTTGTTTTACCCTATGAAAACTTATAGCGATTGGCTGTGGTTTGTATTTCATCGTAGCCATTGGTAAGTATAATGTATATATTTGTAAGCTGGTTATCATTCAGCTGGGTCCATGCCTCAGCTACATCCACAGTTTTAGCAAACAAAAGTTTAGAACGCTTACCATGATTCACGACCAGGAGTATCGGGCCATTTGGGACTAAATCACATACCATGAATTGTAGCTAGTCACATATAATGATCTGGGAGAAAACGTGAACTCCACAATAAAATAAAATCGGCATGCGATATAGTTCATACCTTGTGTGGATCTACTGGACGCTTACTCTGGAGAGGGATTGTTGAGAAGTTCCTCAATGTTAGTGCGAAATCAGAGGATGAAAATGTTGCATCTGTCTGTCCACTACATTCCCATGCCAATAGTGAAATGCTTTGTGATAGAGCCATAGCAAGCGGCGTTGCAAGGGCAATCATCTTCCGAAATTAGACCCCAAATTTTTCAAATGGAGCACTCGTTAATATTCAAGGAGAGCCCTCTCAAAACATAGTACCCTCTCGCAGCACTCGTTAAAATTCCAGGAGAACCCTCTCCAAATGTAGTACCCTACCATGAATATTTCCCCCCCCTTCCTCGAACATGCATCCCTCTATATATACAATTCATTCCTTCTTATTTAATTCCTTCAGCTAAAAATGTGAGCAGCTTAAATTGCTTTGCTTAGCAACGGAATTGGAGGTTCTTCCCGAAAACCTAGCACATCTCCTTTTCTCAAACGAAATATGCAGACCAAGACGCGCGGACAACATTGTCCAATATCCAGCCATTGAGAATTTTGATAACGTTTCCATTATCTGTGACTGGGAGTCATGGAGTTTTAATGCCTCCATAATCCATGCTTCTCAAACAGTATACAGAAATCATAACGTTCCCTTGATCTTTGCTTACCCAAAATTAAGACTGGCACAGGGAGTAATAACGTCTCCTTAAAGGGAGGCTAAACTTCAGGTATCTGGTCCAGTATTAATAATCAACATAAAACTCCATAATTGGTCATCATGTAACTGTACTTATATATA